>RJWH01004500.1:0-105054 GCA_004363575.1 Solenodon paradoxus | reverse complement strand
GATCACAAACGTTCATCCCCACTCAGTCCTGCTGGATGGGTGGGTGGTTTTTGACACTCCAGGGTATCCAGTTAATCTCCTCCAGTTAATATGAAAAGCAGAAATATCAAAACCAAAATTAATTAGTTAATTAATTAAATAAATCTCTAAAAGAAAAAATCCGTAGGACACTCTTCCCAGGTTTGATTTGTTAAGCTCTAAATAGAATCTCTGGAAGCTAACCTCCAGTAGAGATAGGCAATTACAATTCCAAATAAGAAGACTATATCAGCTCAGACCAGTCCTAAGCAACCTTCTCAAAGTAATTGACCTGATTCCTCTTCCACTGTGAGAACTTCATTGTTCACATTGCTGACATTTCATGAACCAGTTCATCTGTAATCCTTCAAACAGAACACTTAGCTCATTGTTTCAGAAGGAAGTCTTTTCCATTTTGTTTTGTCCTATCTAAACATTCTAAATCTAGAAATGCAGCCTTCAGGCAATAGAAGTTTGTGTTCATTGTCAAAATTTCCATATTGCTGTAGGTGGTTTCCCAAGATTTTTTCTCCAGAAAGCTTTTCAACATGAACCCCTAGATTGCGTAACTAATGACAAACACAGTGTGCCTCACAGCCTTTTGTATGTAGAAAAACTAGTTGAAGCTAGCCACCATTCTTTAAATTTTACATTCGAGAATGGTGAGTCATTTGAAAGGGCACAAGAAATTAAATCATGAAATTTGTACACCAGTAACTCCATTGGGTGTGTCAAGAATCAGATTATCAATGAATCAGAGATGAGTGCTTAAGGCTGCTTTGGAAGAGTCTAAACAAGGCACAGAAGCAGTGTCAATCTATTTCATTAAAAGAATCAAAACATGTCAGAATAGGAATGCCTCGGAGAGATCATCTAGTCCGACTGTATTACACAGCATAAAAGTATACATAACAGTTCTGAATTCAAAGGATTTCATGGTTAATACATGTGAAAACCAGCTCATACCAAAGTCCCCTCTAGAGGACATTAACAGTTATAGAATCTTAATTATTGAAAGAAACCTATTTTAAAGATAGTTTTATTATTTATGTTATTTACATGTCTGTATGCATTTTAGGATCTTGAAATCATAACTCAATCTGTGTGTATTTCATACCACCAGAGTTCTAAAGCCCTTCCCACCACCTTGCTCCCTCTTTCCTTCCCTTTACCCTCCCAAGCTCCTCAAAGCCACAGTTTTACATGCTTTGAATTTTGTTACAATTTCTGTGTTGTGTTTCTTTATATTCTACATGTGAAACTGTCCTCTACTTCTGTTTTTCTTTCTGGCTTATTTCAATCCCATCTAGATTGTTGTAAAGGGCATGATTTTGTCTATTTTTAACAGCTATATAGATTTCCATTGAGTATACAGACCACTGCTTCTTTATCCAGTCATCTGTTGATGGGCATTCTAAGTTGTTTCCATGTCTTGGCTGTTGTGAATTATACTGCTATGAACATAGGGGAGCAGATATTTTTTCTGATGAGAGGCTTTGTATTCTCTGGGTATATGCCTTGAAGTGGGATTGCTGTTACGAATGGCAGATTCATCTGTTTTTTCAAAGGAATCTCCCTACTATTTTCCAAAGTGGTTGTACTAATTTGTATTCCCACCAACAGTGTAAGGGGGTCCTTTTTCTCCACACTTTCTTCAACACTTTTTTGCAAGAAACCTATTTAACTTTGCTTAACTTTGTGCATTTCAGATAAATGTAGATGCAGCCAACCTTTTCTAGAAACACCTAGCAAAATATTAGTGCACTTCAAATATACTTCGGTAAATGCTAACCTAGTTGAATTGTCTTATTTTAGCCATAACGATGAGAGAAGACCCAGAAAGTTGCGAAATACCTAAATCAACAAATCAGCAAAGCTACTTAGTTGAAGAGCCAGGATTACAGCTCAGTGCAATAAAATTGATATTTATCATTACAGAAATAGTTAAGCAAGGGAGTTATACAATTGGATTTGCATTACAGATAAAAAAAAAAAACCACTCAGGTTAAAAGTCTGCAATTTCTCACAGAAGGAAAATTTTATTGTGTTAAAATTTTTCTGGCACTTAAGCTTCCATTATCTTAACTAGAGTAGTTTTTGTTCTGAGTATTGAATAATTAATCTACAGGGTGGTAAAGAGAGATTCTGACTAAATCATTCAGAAATTGAGGTATGAGACAGCTCACCAAAAGAGCACAGCTGAATCGTAAGCAATAACAAAAATTTCCCAAGTTAGGTAAGCATTTCTGATGGGGTCACCAAGAGTAGAGTTTACAGGGAACTCACATCTACTGTTTCTGTAAGATAGTAGATTTGATGAGAAGACTTTATCTTTTAAGTTTATAACAGTCTAATTGAATGCATGGCAATTTTTAATTTTCTTTCACAATTTACACTAACTCAACACTATCTTGGAATCAAGTGTCTACCAAGAAATTATCTCAATCACCCTGATACAGGACTTACATTGAAGAAGCCCATTTCCACTCAATTTTTGAAGGTCCTTCAATACCTGCAATTTAATAATTTTGATAAACAGTCTACCTGAACAGTATTCATTTTACAAGGAATTATTTCAATAAAAGTAGCCAAGTGTCCCTGTCCCACTTAACTGTCATACACCTACATAACTCCAATGGCATATAGACATGCTTGGTGCTTTGAGTTCTTTATCACTATCAAGTCCCTATAGGAGCATAAATGTGAATTATATTAGATGCATAAATAAGAATAAAAACAAAAATAAAAATTATGCAGTACCTTTTATAGTCTTGTTATTGTACTAGACACTCTAGGTACTATTTAATGCACATACAAAATTGTTTACAGAATCCTATGAGTTAGATACTGTTAATATCCCAATTGGACAAGTGAGAGAACTATTCCTTAGAGGGATTAACTGTCCTTGGTCATAGAGCTTGTGAACAAAACCAGAATGCAAATCTAGACCTGTGACTGTAAAACACTAACTCTTAACCGTTAACTTTCTTTCTAATATTTCTAGTTACCTGTCATGTAACACTGTCACCTGTTATATGCTTAGACTGTGTCGGTCCATTTCTAGACACTATACCATTTAACCTACCAAAAGGTAATGTAGTCTATATTTCATAGATAAAGAACACAAAGATCAAAATTTTTGTTTAAATAGAGGTAGAAAGAAGCAAAGGCTGGGTTCAGATCTAGATTGGTTTAATTCTAAATCTGTGTGTATAACTGCAATCTAGACCACTAGAATGTGATAATATACACCAGCAGTTTCCAGGTATTTCCCATAGAACTCCATGATTGATTATGTGAACCTATGGCCACCATGTTAATGGGAGGGCTTGGCAGGGGGAGCAAAAGAGAGACTGAGGAGGGTAGCTTCTCTCACTTCTCATACTTCAACTGATACAACTTTTCTTCTATCTGTTTCATATTTTATTGCTCCAGATTGTAAAAGAATAAAGTGTTTCACTATTTTAAAAACAGAAAGAACAGCACCCATTTCACTATTTCTAAAAGGCAGAAATTCATTTTTTCAAGTTTTTATTCAATAACTCTTTAATAGAGATTGGTCGGCAATCATCTGAGAACTGAGGGAGTAAAACTCCAGAATAACACTGGGATCAGCACAGCTGTGAAAACCAGGTACAGAATGTGCAGGGAAATCAGGAATTTCACAATGAAAAACCTATGTGAAGTGTAGTGATCTCTTCTTGTCCGTCTCCTCCTATAGTGCTTCTAGGCTCTGATTCTAAGAAAAAAGAAAGAAAAATAAGTATATAAAATTCATAGCTGCAACCTCAAGTTCTCTGTCTCCTAAAGTCTCAGTTGGACTCAGAACTCCAGCCAATTAAAGCCCATCCTGGGCCAATCATGTGGATTATAAGGTCACATTTTCCTCTCTTCTTCCCCAAATGCAGGGGATGGGTCATAGGAGACTAAATGGGCTTTATTCTGCCTCGATACTTAAGCCATAGAGATAAAATAGGTCCAAATACAATGTTTCCTAAATATATCCATAACCCACAAGACACTTTTGAAAAATAAAGTTCCATAGACAAATAAGTGTTGAAAATGCTGTGTAAGTTCTCTGTCTCAAAGATAGGTCACCCATAATTAATCATCCAATCTTGGCTACTTCTGAGTGCCAAAGAGATTACAATTAATAATTACACTGTAAAGATAAACAAATACTGGAAATTTCCTGGGCAAACTGGTACCTATAGTTAGTCTGATACTTAACCCAGAACTTTCCAAAATGATTTTGCCATAGAACATTGATCCACTTATAACATCTTCTAATCTTATGAAAGACCATTAGTGTACAAAATATACTTTGAGGAACACACAACTCAGAGGTTTTAGAAGAATCTGTATGAAATGCGGTAGGCAAAGACTTCCCAATCATATACAAAGCGCTCCAAGGAAGGAATTATTAACATTTTGTGTTGCATAGAGGTAAATATATCAGAAAGGACTTGCCATGGTAGGTGGGCATTTGAGGGAATTACCATCTCAGCATTCCTGTCATGCTCTGATACATATACATATTGAGCATATAGGTCAGGAAGCTGTGAATGAACCAAAGCACACTTATAAATTCCCTCCATTTCATTCTCTTCTTTGAAGGTCAGTTGCTGATAATTAAATCAACTGAAGGCAACAAAGGACTTACAAAATTTTTTTTTTTTGCCCTTTAGCTTTCTCTTGGCCTCTGTTGTTGCCTAGGATTTGAGTATCAAAATCTCCAAATTTATGGGAAATGCAACAAGACTTCTGACTGACACAGAAAAGCTATCAAGACCCTGAAAAATAAACCACTTCCGAAAAACACAAATCACACTAGGCATCTCAACATAGAGTATAATACAAAAATTGCTTCAACAGACGAGATGATGGAAAAAGCAAACGAGGAACACCTATGTAAACACAGAAGTCCAGCCCTGGTCACAGATCTCTGAAGACGGCATATTGCCCAAGTGATTCTGACACATCAGAGGGGCACAGTGAGGCTGGTTCTGGGGTGCTACCAGAAGGTAATAATATAGCCTCTTCACTATTTCATGATCAATAGACCAGCTGCAGGTCAGTCATTCAATAGTGGAAGCATTTGCAAGGCAACCACATCCTCATGCACTGGTTTAATACCTGCACAAGAAGATACTCCATTCCATAGATTCTTATCATGTAATTGAAGACTGGTATCTCAAGTAGCTCTTAATAAGTCTGGATTTAATTAGCTCAATAACCCTACAGAAAACACTGGCCAAGGGGTTCCATTGAAATAAAAAGCATCAAAGCCTTATATAGTTGCTTTGAAAAATTCAGTCAAGAAAAGGGTGGCAAAATGGGGGCCAGAGGTGAGAGAGAGGAAAATAGAAAGTGCTCCCACATTTTCTATTGAGGAGGAAAAATAATCCATTTCAAAAGTTTTTAAGCAAGGAAGCCATGTTTGAAGATTTGTCGGCGGCCATATGCTTTTGTATTGTAGTATTCTTTCCTTTTCTTAAAGGAAAGGCGGGGAAAGGAATGAAAGTGAGCAGAGGCAAACAAGCAGAAAGAGAGAGGAGGAAAAAGCACATTATCTATTTTAGTTAGTTGTTATCTTGGTACTTCCCTCTGGCTCTGGCATGGGAACCCAGGTCCTTTGGAAGCATGTGGACCACGCCCACTGAAGACACCAAACCAAAATGCTACTCCACGAGAGCAATGCAGAATTCATTTCAGGATGATCATTTTGCCCTGTTCTGCTCTTGAAATGAAAGACAAGAACAACACTATTCATAATTGTCTTCCAAAGTGTATTCAAGAGAAAATTCACATTTTGCTTACTTTCCTCAAATTTGCTGTAGAAGAAAGAAGGGTAAAGGAATCTCCTAGACCCTGGCCACGAAGGATACATAACGCTCCAATGAGCTAGGAGAATGCAGTGGACCTCATATTAAAGGCTATGGTCTGGGATTATAAACTGTTGAAAAAAAAGAGCATTTAAAACTAACATATTCAATTAGTAGTCCATTTTAAAGGTTAGGTCATAAAGAGTCAGCTATTATTTAAAAAGTTAAATTTGGACTCTCTCACTCCCTAGTTATTGAGCTTGGAAATGTTCCTTAGCCTCTCTAAACCTCAGTTTCTCTATTTCTGGAATGGTATAATCCTTATCTTAGTAGTATCCACATACAACATCTCTTTTTGCCCTTGCACAAATTGTAACACAGGACTCAGAAATTCTTTGCAGTCTCTGTAAAGAAATCTTTACATCACTTGTATATAATACTGAAGAGTTCAGGCAAGTTGGAGTTGGTTCGCAAAACCAAATATATCATCTCCAAAAATCCCCATTAGATATCCCTTTTCAAATCTTACTTCTCATAGACAGTATAGTCTCCTTTTTATACTCTTTTCTTATGTGCTTCATCTTCTCAGATTTGATTTCTCCTTTCCAACATCATTATTCTCTTTGTCTTTCTAGCGCTTTTGAGTCAGAGTGGGTTATGTGTGTCTAGAGACTTCCCAAATCACAAGTCCATTTTCAAAAACCACTGAACAAGGGCCCTCCAGCTGTTAGCTGCCCCATCCTCAAAAGCAGCAAAAAATCATAAATTGCATTTTTGCTCTACCATGTGGATAATTGAAAAAAAAAAACATTGTCACATAAGTATTAACCAAGTGTTGGCTGTTATCATTGCTGTTATTTTGATTATCAATTCTTAATTTATGGACTCCTTCACTGAGCATAGATAATATGGATTGAAAGTACTTAAGGTTTTAGTGTAAAATTTGTCGTTTTGAAAATACAAATTATAAAACCAAATCCTATGACTTTAAGGAAGGTGCACTTTGCCTGGCCATCTGTGGTCTCTTTACCCTGAATATTTCCAACACAGCAATACTCAATATTCAGGAGGTGTGGGAGCCATCCATTCTCTATTCTGGGAGAAAGGGCATCATTTGACATCTTTTGAGAGAAATGGAGAAAAACATAATATTTAGTAAAGTACTATAAACATCCTCGTTGTTTAATCTTCAAGACAACCCTAAGAATAAGTTTGGAATCTTGGTCCAGAGATGTGAATTAATCCTAACTTTATTCCTTAGTTTGGATAGAATGCAATCAAATGCATAGAAGCCACAAACCACCACCACAAAGATATTTCTCCATGTAGGAAAACAAATAACAATACTTTCCCAAAGTATGTACACAGTGTTTCAAATTATCTTGAAATCTAAGGACTTTATAAAGTGATTTTATGCTTTACTGATGGTTTTTCTTTGTCATAGACACTTTGTCACATCTGTTGGACTGGCCAAAGAAAATAACATAACATCCTTCATATTCTTTGCCTCCCCTGATTCTCATTTCTTTACATGCAAGAAGAATGGCAGGGTGGATGCCTGAACTCCTTTCTGCTAGGAGTTCACATGTTTTAGCAAAACTATCTCAGACGGATTTCTCACCCTTCACCCCTTTTCTCTCCAGCTACTCTCAGGAGACAGGAAATCATAAGGTCTCTGACCCTGAATTGCCCCTTGTCAAGGAATTCTAATTCTCCACTTATCTTTTTTTCAATCAAGAAAATGTTTTTTGAGAATAGGAGTCATGATCTAGGTCCACAGCCCCAAAGTGTGTTCCACCGGGGTTGGGGCATAGATTTTTAAAGGATGAAGGAAGAGAGTGATGTAAACTTAAATCATCCATCTGGAAACTTTTGGACTAGTTGACAGGGGTCTTCAGACAAAAGGTTGCTCTCTAAGGTATTTTGTAACAATCAGCAGGTGATTTCTCCTGTTTTTTTTTCCTAATCATCAATGAAGAGAGAACAGGTAGTTGGTCTTCTTTCATGGTCATCATTATCATTGCTAAGAAATCAGCGAGTGGGTGCTTTCATGTAGTCAACAAAAGGGAGTTGAGGAAAGCTTTATTTTTTACCCAGAGATCTCAACAAGGTGGTCAGATAAATAGGTGCCTCTAACCTGCTTTAGGGGTGAAAAGGGGTGTGGACAGAGGAGAGGAAGCAGGTAGATAAAGCCTTACTGAACCACGGTGAGCTGGTACTTGTGACTACAGGATTAGAACTCATCTCACATGAGGCACATTCCTCCTTTGTGGCTGAACTTCAACTTGGACATTCCGGGCTGACTTTCTGTACTAGGTTTATCTCTCCAGATCTTTTTAAACCAGCCTCCCAAAGTGGGTCAGAGCTCATTACTGTCACATTTCCACTCAGATCATGTCCTCCACAACAACCCAATCCCACACAGCTACAAGAAGAAGTGAAAGCAGAAGATGTGAAGTGAAAAGAGGAGGCAAATTAGAGTTTTCAAAGGATGAGTTTGGAGTGACTATAAGACATCCAAGTGGAGACGCAGGTCTGAGGCTCAGGTTAGAGCTGCAGACTGATGGAGAAATGGAAGATGGTGTCCATGGCCAAGAGAATGGATGAGGTCATTCAAAGAGAAAATGAGGAAGAGAAGAGGAGTGGAAGGGAGAGGAAAGAAGGGAAGGGGACATAAAGGGAGGGGAGGAATGGAAAGATAGATAGGTGAAAAGAGGAGAAAGTTTTAATAACAGAATTCTGAGGCCTGACTGCTTGGCAAGGGCAAAAGCAAAGGGAAGATTTGCTAAGGAAGTCAGCAGAGGATGAATTGTCCATCTATCTACCTCACTCTATTCACAGTCCCATGGACTGTTGACTGGGCAGTATTTGAGGAGGTGTATGAACTTCATCATCAGTGGCTTACTTTTTATTGTTTTATATATTGACTGTAATCTCACTGCTAAATTTCTTTTGTTCCTCATTATGGATTCTGAAGGACAACATTTCTTCTCATTCAGCATCAGGTTGAATCTCAAATTATGGTTAAGCAGGTAGTAAACAAATCTAAACTTCCATGTGACCAGAATATACAGATGCCAATCTCCTCCTAAGCGATACTCCAGTTAGTACTCAGAATTAATATCACCTCACTTTTCAGGCAGCCAGGATTTTGCAGCCATTAACATATCTCAAACTGGTTTGTCCCTGGAATACTCTGTTGGGAGATGTCGATAATTGCTTTCTACTTCCATGTGGAATATAAAAATGTCTAGGTCACACAAAAAGAAAGCATAATAATGGTTGCCAGAGACTGGCTGTGGGACAAGTAGGGAGATGTGGGTCAAAGGATACAAATACCCAGTTCTAAGATGTTCTGGGCATCTAATTACAGAATGATGATTATAGCTAATAATGTTGTATTAGATTCTTGAAAGTTACTGAGAATAGACCTTAAATATTTTCACCACACACACAAAAAAAAATTGGTAACTATGTGATATGATGGAGGTCTTAGTTAACACTCTGTGGTAAGCACTTTATAATAAATAAGTGTATCAAATCACCACACTGTGCACCTTAAATTTACACAGTGTTATATGTCAATTATAACTCAGTAATGCTAGGCAAAGACAACGGTGCTCTGAAAAAAAATGATTCCTAAATCAAATCAATTTGGCAAATGCTGAGTAGTACAATTTGAAAATCACAACACATGGCATAATAAAGTTTCTGCCAAGTTTCGCAGTTATAAAAAAAGAGTTTTTAACTTTGCTTCACCCAGAATTTGCTCAATTATATATCAGAATCCTTTCCCAAAGTGCATGTACTAATATCCTATGGACAAAAGTTCCAAAGGATTATTTTATTAATTCCAAGAATCCTTTTAAACACCAAACATAGAATCCAATTTACAGCTCAGGAAACTAATCTGCACTTAAAAGTGTTTTCATTTTCACAGAGATTACCACATAGTAGTATGGCCAGTGGCACATACTGGCCAGAGAGCTGGGCAATGAGTAGTCTGTGTGACGGAAGAGAATCTCACTGGCTGTCTTAGTCAGTTCAGGCTGATATAACAAATGGGCGACTTGTAAAATAAGCATTTATTCCCCAGTCCTAGAGGCTAGGAAATTGAGGACTAAGTTACAAGCACTTCTGGTGTCTTGTAAGAATATACTTCCTGATTCAGAGAAAAACTTCTTCTTGTATCCTTGCTTAGTGGGGGAGGGGAAGGGGGAGGAAGGAGGGAAAGAGAGTTCCCTCATGTCTCTTCCTATAAAGACATTAATCCCATCATGAGGCCTATACCCTCATGACCCAATTGGTTCCCAAAGCCCCCATGTCTGAATACCATCACACTGGGGATTAGGGTTTCAATCTATTAATTTTGGGTGGATGTAGACCCATCACACTGGGGATTAGGGTTTCAATCTATTAATTTTGGGTGGATGTAGACCCTCGATCCATAGCACTGACCCATAATGAAAAATGATCTTTGCCTTTGATGTCATTAAACACCATGTTCTCCATAGCTGAATGAACCATTAGCAGAGCAACTCTTGTTTGGGAAAGTCACTTTCCAAACTGATTATATCTAATATAGAAAAACATTTGTGAATATCTTTTAAATTAGCATTTGAAATAGTATACTTTGGTTAAGCTTTCTTAGTGTCATGTTTCAAGCATGCGTTTGCCTTAAAAGCATCTTTTTCTTCATTAGTTTGAAATTATAATTGCATACAGTAAACTTGACTTTGCAGACCTGTAGAATCAGTGGCTTAGACAATTGTTCAATGTAAGACATTTTAAAAAGCAAAGTAGAAGAATTTTTGATGCTCCTTGAATGATGAAAATAACACAGACTAATTTTCTGAGGAGTGGAAGTAATGGAAGAAAATGTACTCCATTCATGCCATTATTTCTTCCATTATAGAATAAGGATTTTACTCTTTCTGTCCAGTACACGAACATTTATTGAGCTCCTGTTCATTTACTATTGGGTAGTATGTTTGGATACGATTCTGAAATTGCGTGTTGCTTTTTACTCCCCTGCACAATTTACTTACTAGATAATTTTCTGAAGTCACTGAACTTTACCCCAATTTTCTCACCAGTTGTTATAGTATCTTGAAGTTTTTAGAAAGAACTTAAATCCCAAGAACTTTCAACTACCTTTCAGCTACCTCACTTGTTTAACTCTAAAAATGAGTGCTTATAGAGATGACCAAAACCTAGAATATTCTTGAGGCTTCCACAAAAGATCGTAGCTATCTATTGGAAGAGGGTGGAGTAAACATTTTTCCTTCTAAAGGTATAATTCTTTTGGATTTCACCCAGTTGATCAGCTCTATTCACATGTTTTCCATACAAGCAATACCATAAGAGGGAACATTCATATGTTTGGAAGGAGACAAATGTGTCTAACCAACCTCCAAAAATAAAGAAAAGAAAATTTTTGAACTAAACTAACTCAAAATGCATCACAGATTTAAAATGTAAAACCAAAAAAAAACTTTTTAAAGGTAAAATAAGAGAAAATCTTTAGCACTGAGCTCAGTGAGGAATTCTTAGACCTGACATCAGCACAAATGATAAAAGGAAAAATGGATAAATGAGATCTCATTAAAATTAAAATGCTTTGCTCTGTATAAGAACTTGTGAGGAAGATGAAAAGACAAGCTGTAGACTACAAGAAAATATTTGCAACCACATATCCAAAAAGACATTATGTCTAGAACAAATTTGTTAAAAAATCAACATTCAAAAGTAAGAAAGCAATTAAATTAGAAAATGGGCAAAAGATATAAAGAGACATTTCATCAAAGAGAAGATAAACATAACCAGGGAGCATGCAAAAAGATGTTCCGCTTCACTTGCCATTAGGGAAATAAAAATAGAAGCCATGACATATGAGCATATGCGCATCAAATAACTAAGATAAATAATGATAACACCAAATGATGGAGAGGATGCAGAGAAACTAAAAATATTGTGTAGGCTCTCTAGAAAATAGATGGGTGAACTATAAAACTAAAAATGCTATTGCCTTTTGACCCAGCAATTGTAATCTTGGTCATTACTCACAAAGAAATACAAACATATTCATATTAAAACACATCTTAAACTTCATAGTATATTTATTCTACGAGCCAAAAAACTGGAATCAGTCCAGATGTCCTTCAGTGCTTAAGTGGGTAAGACACTGATGTACATCTATACTGTGGAATTCTACTTAGCAATAAAGATGAACTATCGACACAGAAAACTTCGATGATCTCAAAGGAATTATAGTGAGTGAGAAAGTCTAAAAAGAAAAATCTAAATTAGAGAAATCTAAGAAGATTATAATTTACTGTTAGTTACATAAAAATCTCAAAATGACAAAATTATGCCGATGGAGAAGAGATTACTTATTCACCAGGGGGTAAGGACTTGTGCAGGCAGGGGAGTAGCTACAAATGGATAGCACAACAGATGCCTTTGGTTACAGAACAATTCTTTATGTAGATATCTTGATTGTGATTCACCCATGGGATAAAATTGCATAGAAGCACACACAAAACACATATACAAGTACATGTAAAATTGGCAAAATCTAAGCAAGCTATATAAATTGCACCAAAGGTGGTTTAAATATTGTGCTGTAGTTATGTGGAATGTTACCATTGGAGGAAACTGGATGAAGGGTACATATGGGACCACATTGTGCTTTATTTTGCAATTTTCTGTGAATTCGTTACTATTTCAAAACAGTTCTTCTTAGAAGAATATCTGCATGCTTTATGTATTTAGACTTATGTCTCTCTATATATGTCTAATATAATACTTGGAGCTCAATATAATATATTCTCTCTCTCTATATATATATATATATATGTCTGATAAAATACATACACACACACACACATATATATATGATTAATATAATACTTATGTCTATAAAGCTTTGCAGTCCCTGGCTCCGACCTCTCTGATATCTCACTTCACTCTCTACCATGAATGACATGTCAACAACATTGCTGTCTCTGGTTCCAAAATACCAGAATTTCCCTCATTCCAGGTATTTCTTATTCCTTCTACTTAGTACTTTTTTCCTGCCATTTTGTGACTCACTCCTTTTTTTTTTTTTCAGATTCCATCAGAGACACCTTTCTTGAGAACTCTATTCAAAACACTACTAAATACAAGCAAACACATACACACTTTCATAGTACACTGCTTCCTTCAAAATACTTATCACAATCTCTATTTAATTTATTTATTTAAGTTTCTATATCTCACTAGACTGTAGGCATCATGTCTGAGGGACAAAGTCCTATTTATTTTTGGTCACCCTCTAGCCCCAGAAATTAACATAGAATTTGACAGGTTGAAGGCACTTATTAAGTGTTTTTGAGAAAGAGAATGAATGGTTGAGTGAATGAGTTCATGATATAGCCCTGCTTGGTCCTGTGGCTGCACAAAGAGTAATTTGACAGCAGGTAGGTCTTTCTTTTTCCTTTTTGGTTAGAAGGACATATGCAGATAAGAATGAAATCCAGCAGAGACAGGCAGGCAGAAAGAGAGAGGAGGAAGCACTTTATATTTTACTTAGTTGTTCATCTTGCTTGTGCCCTTTGGCCCTGCATGTAGAACTTAGGCTCTTGGGATGCACGTGGAAGGCCGACCAGACAGCTCTTCTTTCCACAGAGAGTCTTCTCTACACTCTCAAGAAGCTGCTATAGTGCTGATATGAGGCTCATTAATATTTGGGAATCCAGGACACCAGTTGAGATTTTAAATGTTTTGTCTTTTCATCACATTATGATTAGTCCTCCATAAGATATATCTACATTGCATGAGGTACAATATTATGAGATACAAGGTTGTGAGAAATAATTAAAGGCATGTTTATGGACATCTTATAAAATGTAAAAATCCACAGCAATACCCAGCAGCACCACCAGGGTTATTATCATAGGATTGTTTTATCAATACACAGGACTGCCTGAGATTTATGGAGGCTCTAAATCTTTATGCTAGATATGCACACATTCCAGTCAGAAATTGCATATTACAAGGATCCCCAGCATGCCAGAGATAATCACCAAATGAACAAATAGATCTGAATTCTTTACCGTCTAAAGGAAAGGGGATTTTATCACTGAAAACCAAAACTGTAGAGAGAAATGACAGTTTTCAAAGTCACAACCAAGAAAGAATAATGCATATTATTTTCTTTGATTAGGCTTTCAAAGACCCAAACAAGCACATTTTTATAACAAATCGTTGAGAGATAGTTTTATCCCAACGATTGAGTCTTGCTTTTACGTGACCTTCCCTTTCTCATTTTTATTCTCCCCCACCTCCATCTATAACCTTCAGACACTCATGTCCTCATGAGGCTTCCTACATCCCTGGGATCCCAAGCAGTGTTCAACAGTATCTCAGACTTTCTCTATCCTTCTGGAATAAATAAAAATAGTGAAAGTATTATAAAGAATAATGAAGTAGGGATCCAGAAATCTGGGTGTAGTTCCCGTATTCTCACTGGTCTCAACTTTCTCATCTGTAATATCTAGGAAGTTGGACTGGAATAGAATCAATAAAACATATTTAATCTCTGATGTTTGCACATGTGTGTGATTCTAGAAAATAATATTATTGACCTGTGTTTTATTTTTCTATCTTCTCTCTGCTTGTAACAATATCTGCTGTTAGGTGATTTATCATATGTATCATTACCTATCAAAATTCTGTGTTGCTGCGTTACGTCGGCCAGACAACAGGAAGCATTAACACCATGAAAATGCATGTCTCTTTAGGGAGGTCTTTATCTTGAGGAAAATAATCGAGGGTAAAAATTTCAGAAGTTTTGATGTTCTCGTGGGGCAGAGACTTCTTCGAAGACAGTCTTAGCTGTCACAAAATAAATATGGGCTTATGGTAAAAGGGACAGAAAAGATCTAGATTTAACAGGAATGTAATATCACTTCAAAATTTGATCATTTAAAAACCAGTATTCCCTACTATTCTCATATAATAGAAATTAATTAAATGTCTGGCTTATATTATTATAATTGTCATAGAAAACCAGGATAGCTATCCCATTTTAGACTCTCTGACTCTAGGTTTCCATGAGGACAAACAATGACTGTCAACTGCTGTGCAGGAGTTGCCCTGACAATAGCTCTGGAAAATCTATGTATTGGGACTATTGATTTATATTTTTTGTGTAATGAGAGCTGTTAGTAAAGTTATTCTCTAACCTGCCTCAGTCACCTGTGTCTATATGCAATCATTTGCTCAAATGCAAAGTATTTTATTCAAAGTTATTCAACAAACAAAACATATAGGGAAAGTATCCTAATTCTTCTTTCTAAGCCTAACTGCTGCAAAAGACCTACACACTGCCTCCTAAGAATACAGAAGTACCCAATCTGATATCCCACTACATTTACTGGCCACCAATTGAATTTCCCTTCCTCTCAGTAAAAAGTACGCAACTAGAGAAAAAGGAAATTAATGAATAGTTATTAATCAATACTAAGATATTAAAGACTGATAAAACCTCAAGAAATCTTCTTAAGTACATTTGCATTTTATAAGAATCTAAACTATACACTTAATGAATATGAATCCTATTGTTTGTAAAGGGAGGGAGAAGAGAACAGGTGTAGGTCATTTGTAGTGACAGAGAATTACGTGACCTGATCCACCCTTCAAAGAAAGCAAGTAAGAGTACTGAAAAAATATTGCTATGATAATAAGTATTACAAAATAAGTGTCACAAGGTTACCAAAAATTAAAGAATATTCAGGCCAAGGAATGATTCAAGGCAAAAACCCAAAGCAGTGTAGCAGACTTTACTCACAAGGGAGCTTGATGAGATTGCATTTATTTGCAGAATTATGGAAATTGTAGAAGAAGAATCCCAGTGGCAAAAGTCCAATAGAAGATCCTAATACATAAAACTTGGATAGAAAAGTTTTCCACCAATATAAAGGTAAATTGGAATTAAATTCATCCCAATCACTTTACCCTCAGAGAGATGACTTTGAGGACTATAAGTTCAATTATCCAACCTGAAATTTGATAATAAGTAGAAGAAAAGTCATTAAAAATTCATAACCATAACTATAAGCAGCCCTTATATAGGTCAGTAGTCTCAATTCACTTCAACTCAGTTGTCTCAAAAATATTATATATATATGCATATGTATTATAGTTAATGAATATAAAGAAGTATTTCCTGAGCAATGAGAAGTTGGCCATGGTGATGGAAGATATGCAGAGACTACAGATCACATGGAGAGAAAATAGAGCAAGTAAATCTCCAAAGTTGGTGGCATACTTTAAAAAGCAAAAACATCTATACCTTGTTTATTATCAGATTGGAGTTTGTAGGCTGTCCAGTCATTAAAGCCTTCTTAAACTATACATAACATCAGAGAATAGTAAGGAAGACTAGGCTATATAAAAAATCATGAAAACATGATCTTTGCCACTGTAATGTATGTGAATGAAAGTATTCTTCTGTTTTTCTTTACTTTTATTGCACATTGCAATCTGGCATATAAGTTTCAGATGTGCATCAGTATAAATCAGCATCTATATACTCTTCATTAAGTTTTTTCACTGTGCAGAAAAATTTTAGTTACATGTAGTCCCATTTGCTTATTTTTGCTTTTAAAGTCTTTAGTTCATGAGCTAAAGGTCCAATTCTACTCTTTACTATGTAATTGACTCCTTCTATCTGATTTGTCTACTCTCCACCTTTCACTTCTGCTAACCACTAATTTGTCTTTGAAAACCAGCTACTTTTGTTATATTTAGTTCATTCATTTTCTTGGTTGTTCCCTATAGGCATATGAGTGAAATCACACGATCTTTGTATTTCTCCATGCAACTTAGTTCATTAAGTCAACAATACACTTAATATCCATACATGTTGCCACAAATGTCAAATTTTCATTATTTTTCATAACCAAGTAGTAGTCTACGTATACATAGATCATGTTTTCCTTAACCCATTATGTCCATTTCTTGGCTATTGAAAATAATGCTTCAATAAGCATGGAGGTACATATCTTTAAATTAATGTTTTTATATTTTCCAGCTAATTATCAAGAAATAAGATAACTTGGTCAAATGAAATTTCTGTTTTTAATTTTTTGAGAAATCTCCATACTGCTTTCCATAGTAGCTGTACCAATTTGCATTTCCACCAACAGAGTACAAGTGTTCCCTTCTCTTCATATTGTCGCCAACACTTGATGTTTCTTATCTTTTGAACAATAACAATTCTCACAAGTGTGATGTGATATGTTGTTGTTTCGAGATATCTAATAGCATATCTAATAAGATACCTAATAGTAAAAGATGATGAATATCTTTTTATATGCCTTTTGATCACCTGCATGTCTTTTTTGGAGAAGTGTCTATTCAGATATTCTGCTCATTTTTAAATTGGATTATTTTGTTGTTGTTGCTTTACATGAGTTCTTTATATATTTTGCATATCAATCCCTTTCTGGATATGTAATGTGCATATATCCTCCTATTCAGTAAGACATCTTTTCATGTTAATGATAGATATTTTCACTGTAAAGAAGATTTTTTTAGTTACATATAATCCCATTTGTTTATTTTTGTGATTGATTACTTTGCCATTGGGGTCAAGTCCCTAAAGAGATTTCTAATGTCGATGTCATGGAACCTACAGACTATGTTTTCTTCTCTGTATTTATGAGTTCAGATCTTATATCCAGTTATTAAATTCGTTTTGAATTTATTTTTTGTAGGTTAGATAGTGGTCTAGTTTAATTCTTTTGTATGTCGCTCTCAAGTTTTCCTAATGTCATTCATCGAAAAGAAATTCCTTGCTCCATTGTAAGCCCGTGATTCCTTTGTCATAAATTAATGGTGCATACAAATATGGGTTTATATCTGGACTCTCATCCATTCCATTGAACTGTGTGCCTATTTTTATTCCAATAATATACTGTTTTAATTATTATTGTATTATATTATAGTTTGAAGTTAGTGGGTATGGTATCTCCATCTGCCCCCACCACCTCAGGAATTTCATTTTAAAGGAAAGTTGCAGGCAGGAATGAAGATGAGCAGAGGTAGGCAGACAAGAAGATAGAAGAGGGAGAAGCACTTTCATTTGTTTTATTTAGCTGTTCATCTTGGTTGTTTTCAGAAGTCTTGGGACGTGAACTTGGGACCTTGGAATGTATATGAACTGTAACCAACCATTACTCTACCAAGGCATATCAGGATTGTTTTTACTATTCAGGAGCTTTGTAGCTCCAAATGATATTTTTTGTTCTATTTCTCAAAAGAATGCCTTTGGAATTTTCATAGGAAATGCATTGAATCTACAGATTGCTTTAGATAGTCATTTTACCAATATTAATTCTTCCAATAAATGAGCACAGAATATATTTGTATTTTTTCTGTCATCTGATTTCAACAATATTTTATGGTTTTCAATGCACAGACCTTTCACTTTGGTTAAATTTCATTATTTTGATGTACCTGTAAATGGAATTGTTTCTTTCATTTATCTTTCCACTAGTTCATTATTTATGTATATAAATGAAAAATATTTTTGGAACTTAATTTTGTTAAATGCTTTCTCTTTTTTAAAGAAGAAAGCAGGCAGGAAGGAATGAAGGCAGGCAGCAGGCAGGATGAAAGAGAAAGGAGGAAGATGTACTTTATTTAATTGTTCATTTTAGTTGTTCCTCCCAGTCCCAAGCCATGAACTTGGGTCCTCTGATTATACATGGACCACTCTCCAGGTGGGCTCAACACCTGAGTCACCAGGGCATCACAAATGCTTTTTCTTCATCAATTGACATCATCATATGGTTTATGTCCTTTCTTTTATTGATGTGATAATCACCTTTATTGATTTGCATATGTTGAATCATCATTGCATCTCTGGAATAAATCCCACTTAATCATGGTGCTTGATTATTTTAATGCATTGCAGAATTTGATTTGCTGAGGATTTTTGCATCTATATTCATGAGAGATTTTAATTCATACTTTTCTTTTATTGTGATGTCATTAATTTTAGAATCAGGAAAATGTTTGCTTAAAATGTGGTTGAAAGTTTTCCTTTTTTCCAAATTTTTAGAAATATTTGCAAAAGATAGGCGCTAATCCATTGAAAATCTGATAATGAAGTCATCTGCTCTTGAGCTTTTGGTTTTTGGAAGGTTTTCAATGATTGTTTGACTTTTCTTACTTGTGATCAGCCTATTTAGATTTTCTGTTCCTTCCTAATTCAGTCTTGAAATGCTGTATGATTCTAGGAATTAGTCCATCTTTTCTAGATAGTCCATATTGTTGCCATACAAGTGTTCTTAATATTTTCTTACGTTCCTTTGTATTTCTGTAGTGTCTACTGCATGCAACTTGTCCTGTTTCATTTCTGCTTTTATTTATTTGTGTTTTTTCTCTCTTCTTTGAGTTCTGGCTAGTTTAGTTCTTGGTTTCACTGTTATTTTGAAATGCCTTTTTAATTATTTTGCTATCTCCTTCCTACTAACAACTTTTGGTTTCATATTTTCTAAGTTTTAAGTTGCTGATCCAAATTCCTAACATAAAGATAGAAAAAGCCAATGCAAGACCACCTGTATTATGGTATTATAACATCACAAGGAGAGAGTGACATCACCCTAGAAACAAAATTCAGAGACATAAATTTTTATTTCAATGGATAAATAATTTAAAATAGCTATCAGAAGTAGAATTAATGTTCTTATAAAACTGACATCATAGATCTCCCTTGACCTTTCCACTATTGAGGATACATGAGAAATTTGTTACTGAGAAGAGGGCCCTCGCTCAGTCATGCTGATACCCTGATCTTGGACTTCTAGGCTCCAGAACTGTAATTTGTAAACTACCCAGTTATAGCAGACTGAATGTACAAAACCATATAACAAGTAAATATATGAGAAAGGTGGAAGACATCATTTCACATTGGCAGAAGAGAGTTTTTCAACAAACCTGAGGCAATTATTGGGTAACTTTCTGGAGAAAATGTAAACTTTGACAATTATTTCTTATACCTCATAATTCACATATATGCTCCATAACCCAAATTTCTTTCATGTCTTTGATTGATAATGCCCACTTATCTTTCAAAATTCAATTCTAGCTCCCCTTTCCCTTCTTTCTCTTGCTGAGCAGTACTTTGTAAAAAAAATTAGGTGGAATATATCAAGGTAGGCATTCATGTTTTGGAGTGCAACAATGGTGGCCTAGAGGGAGGAGTTAAAGGTGGAGAGGGGGTCCATGCAGTCAGAATAACCTTGTATGTTGAGTCAGAGCTCAACTAATGTGAGATGATGTCATCCACAAAGGCAAGGGTGGGGTGTATAATATGAGATATCAGAACCAGATCAGGGTGAATACAATATCTATGCCAGGGCCTGTTCTGGCCTGGCAGTCCCTAAGTAAGATTAGGTAGGCATCATAAAAGGGTGCAGCTTGATGCAAGATGTCAGCTCAGTCAAGAAGATATTCCAAATAGAAGGCTGGCCTGGTATGTCAAGTCAGAGCCTGAGGAGGAAATGCACATGGAAGAGGCAGGCTGGCATTGAAAGACAGAGGCCAAGTAAGGTAATGAGGCCATTCAAGTATAGGAGTAGGCAGCCTTCTGTGGACAGTCAGAGGTTAAGTGGGGTAAGGAGGGAATCTGCACATGGGCAAGCCCCAGTAAGTACAGAATTAAAGAATCCAAGCAGGATAAGGGGGAGTGCTCGTGAAAGGGTGCCCCAAAAAGATGTGTCAGAGTTTGAGCATGTTGAAGAAGAGATTCATGTGGGTTGAGGGTAGCTTAGCATTTTGTGACATCAAGAGCCTAAATAATATAAGGAGGATACAAACACGCACACACTTTCACATATTTATTTCCCAAATTCTGTCCAATGGGAGGAGCTAGAAAATAAAAAGTACATAAAGTTCTCGTATATTGACTTCTAAATTTCATTTTTCAATGAAATAATTTGGCACATCTTGGATAATTAATTAATTCCATGGCCATAGCAAAGAAATTGCAAGATGGATTTGGAATATTTATGTAAATATTCAAAAAGTAATGGGAACATTTAGAAAAGACAGAGTAGTCAGCTTAAAAGAGGTTCCCACTGTCCAAATCTGGAACATTAAAATAAATGACAGTGATGGAATGCAGTCCATTAAGTAAAATAGATAGCTAGTAACCAAACATAAAAATAGAATGACAACTTAAAGTTTGATGAAAGATAGAATACTAACATATTTAAATACAAAATGCTTATTAATTGCAAGGTGAGAAGAGCGTGACTTTACAGTAAAGAAGCTTGACAGCTACCAATTTAATCAAGTGATCAAAGTGAGCACCATGAAGAATGAGATACATTGAAATTGTGCACATCAGATAAAATGAAATGAGCATGGCATCATTGCTGTGATGTTCCTGCCCAAGTTGCATAAAATTATGAGAAAACATTGGATGAACCAAAATTGAGGATAATGCAAAAAAGTTTGAGCATCATGGATATACTGGAATTACAGAAGGAGTTGGTAAATGTACATTTTTACATTTAGAAAGAGGGTGGAACCTCAAAAATGGTGTCTATGGGGAGCAGGCACTGAGACACCACGCAGGAAAAAAAAAAACAAACAGTTTTTCGGAGCCAGCACAGAAAAAGGGTTTTTCCTGCTTCAGCATCAGCCAGAACAACTTGAAGAACAGAAGACTAACAGCCAGCGGAATCTACAGGTGGGTGAGAGGCACGGGGATTTAACGGAGAATACAGAAGCAAAAGGGAGCTCCCAGAAAGGAGAGTGTCACAGTGCCAGCGTGATCTGCCATCCTCTACAAGAGCTCAGCTGGAGCCTTGTGAGCTGCGTGGACATTCTAAAGAATGCAGAACAGTCGCGGTGACCTCCAGCACCCACCCAAGGTTTGAGATGGTAGGAGCCCCTTGCTGAGTCCCTCTTCTCCCACGTAGACTGCAAGGGCAGGCCCATTGATCTCTAGCAGCAAGAACTCAGAGCAGGGAGCTGCAAACCTGAGCCAAACTGAACAACGCTGCCGCTACCAGCAATTCTTGGCTAACCAAGGGGAACCGCGGAAATGGGAGCCCAGCGAAGGTAAAGCCTTTGTCTTCCTGTGCCCAGGGTTAGAAGCTGCAGCAATCCTCTTGCTATCTCGCCTTTCTCCTGAGGCAAGAACACAGGCAGTCTCACTAACCTCTAGGACCGCGAACTCAGACAGAGCAGGGAGCTACAAGCATGAACCAAACTGAATAAAGCTGTTGGCACTCTTGGCTAGAAAAACCAGAAGGAGAAAACTGGAGACAGAAAGGACAGGAGCATACAAGGTGCTGTGTACTCTCCACTATATACCTGGGGGCTTGGGCCCCCTGGGAATAGGGATCCAGTGGCTAAGACTCTGAAAGACAGCTGCTGAAAAGGACTTGACCCTGATGGTTTGGTGAATACAAGGGACATAAGTGCAGACAGCAGACTCAAGTCACATAGCCCCAAGCAGTAGAGTTCTACCAACAAAACAAGCCTAACTTCCCCCACCATCAGGAGGCAAAACTACATGGTCACGGACAACCACTATACCCACAACCCTGCACCCACCCCCACCCAGCAGCCATCATAACTCCCTCACGCAGCAAGACACACTACAGAAACATGTGTCAAAATAAAACAAAAACAAAAATAGAGCACCACCTGGCAGAAATTAAAACAGAGAAACTAGCAGATCAACAACATCCCAAATCAAAACAACACATCCTGAAACCTCAGGAAATTGAATCACAACAAAATGACAGCTCATCAGAAATTAACCTTGAAGATACAGAAGAATGGTTTATTCTAACAGATAAGAATTCAAGTCTGCAATCATAAAGAAATTCAGAGAATTAAAAGAAAATTCAGATAAACAGAACCAAGAGCTTAAATAAATAATCAAGCACCATCACGCAGGGATTGAAGCTTTACACAAGAAACTAACAGGAACACAGGATTTAAAAGAGATAATTCATGAAACTAAGAATAATATATAAGCTATGGAACCAGAATAACCCAAATGGAGGAAAGGATTAGTGATAGAAAGATAGTAATGCAGAAAGGAGTTAAGAAGAAGAAAGAGAAATTAAAAGCAAAAAAAAAAAAAAAAAAAAAAAGAAGAAACACTCAGAGAACTGACACCATCAGTAAAGGCAACATTGGAATACTGGGTATCCCTGAAGGCAAAGAGAAAAAGAAAGGAACAGAGAACATCTTCAAGGCATTAATGACCTTAAACTTCCAAAATCTAGAACAAGTAATGAACATACAGGTGAATGAAGCAAACAGAGCACCCAATTACATAAATCCTAAAAAAAACTACACCAAGACACATAATTGTGAAATTATCAAAAATCCAACACAAAGAATGAATTCTAAAGGTAACCAGGGGGGAAAAAATACAGGTAACATATAAAGGTACTCTTAAAATACTAACCTCAGACTTCTCAGCAGAATCTTTACAGGCTAGAAGAGAATGGAATGATGTTTTCAAAATACTTCAGGAAAAAAAAAAAAAGCTAGCCAAGAATGCTATTTCCTGCAAACTCTCTTTCAAATATGAGGGAGTAATTAAGTTTTTTCTCAACAAACAAAACCTAAGAGAATTTGTAACCATGAGACCTCCTCTACAAGAAATGTTAAAAGAGGCCCTACTAGCTAAACCAAAGAGGAAAAATGTCACAAAAATATAACGATGTGACAAAAAGATCAACATAACCAGAAAAAATAAATTCAAAATGACATAGCAAGATTCTCAAATGTCAATAATAACTGTAAATGTAAATTGATTGAACTTACCAATGAAAAGGCACAGAGTTGCTAAATGGATTAAAAAGCATAACCCAACTCTATGTTGTCTACAAAAAGCGTATCTTAGGTCAAGAGACAAGCAACGGCTTAAAGTAGCTAGATGGAAAACAGTACTCAAAGCTAAAGCCGAATCCAAAAGAGCAGGAACATCTATCTCATATCAGATAAGGTTCTCTTTTAACCAAAGAAAATTAGAAAAGATAAAGATGGACATTATATCGTGATAAAGGAATCAATACAACAAAAGACTTAACACATTAACATTTATGCACCCAATAAAGGAGCACCCAGATATATCAAGCAAATACTGACAGATCTCAATAGAGATAGTGACAGCAACACAATAATAGTAAGGGACTTCAATACTCTTCTTTCAGTAAAGACAGATCATCTAGACAGAGACTCAACAAAGAAACAAGATCTTTAAATGTCACAATAGAAGAGCTGGACTTAATAGACATATATAGAGTACTTCACCCAAAAACTTTAAACTACAGAATTTCTCAAGTGCTCATGGAGCATTCTCAAGTATAAACCATATGTTGGGACACAAAACAAGTCTCAGTAAATTTTCAAAGATTGAAATCATATCTAGCATCTTTTCAGATCACAATGGCATCAAGCTAGAGATCAACCAAAAGGAGAAAGAAAGGAAATTCGCAAAAGGGTGGAGATTAAACAATCTACTATTGAGCAACCAATAGGTAAAAGAAGAAATTAAGGAAGAAATTTTAAAAATATTGTAATCAAATGGGAATGAAGAAATGATTTATCAAAATCTATGGGATTCAGCAAAAGCAGTAATAAGAGGGAAATTTGTAGCAATACAATCCTACCTCAGAAAACAGGAGAAATTACAAATATAAAACCTAAGCTATCACATAAAGGAACTAGAAAAAGCAGAAAAACAGAAGCCTAAAGCCAACAGAAGGAAAGAAATTATAAAGACTAGGTCAGAAATCAGTGAAATACACATCAGAAAGACTGTTCAAAAAATCAGTGAATCCAAAAGTAGGTTTTTGGAAAAAATAAACAAAATAGACAGGCCGCTAGCCAGACTCACAAAAAGGAGGAGAGAGAAAACACAAATAAATAGAATAAAAATGCAAAAGGAGTAATCACAACAGATACAACAGAAATGCTGAGGACTATAAGAGAATACTACATACAACTATATGGCAACAAACAGAATAACCTAGAAGAAACGGGCAGATTTTTGGAAACATGCAATATCCCAAAACTCAAAAGAGAAGAACTAGAAACCATAAAGAGATCAATCATAAGGAAGAAAATTGAAACAGTGATCAAAACAAAAACCCTGGACCAGACGGTTTCACCAGTGAATTCTACAAAACATTCAAAGAAGATTTAATTCCATCCTTCTTAAACTGCTCCAAAAACTAGAAGAGGGAAAACTTCCAAACACTTTTTATGATGCCAATATTATGCTGACTCCAAAACCAGATAAAGACTGCACTGAAAAAGAAAATGATAGACTGATATCCTTAACGAATACTGATGCAAGTATTCTCAACAAAATACTACCAAATCGAATTCAACAAAATATGAAAAGAATCATGCACCATGATCAAGTGGGATTTATTCCAGGGATGCAGGGATGCTTCAACATATGCAAATCAATAAATGTGATGCACTACATCAATAAAAAAGGACAAAAACCACATATACTCTCAATAGATTCAGAAAAAGCCTTTGAGAAAATTCAACACCCCTTTATGTTAAAAGCCCTCTAAAAATAGGTACGGAAGGAACATACACCAACATAATTAAGGCTATATATGACAAGCCCACAGCCAACATTGTACTCAATGGAGGTAAGCTGAAAACTTTTCCCCTAAGATCAGGGACAAAACAAAGAAGTCCACTTTCACGATTACCATTCAATATAGCGCTGGAGATCCTGGACAATGTATTAGACAAAAAAAGGATATAAACGGTATCCAAATAGGAAAAAAAGTGAAACAATAACTTTTCACAGATGAACTGATAATATACATAGAGAATCCCAAAGAATCAAGTAAAAGATGATATAAATAATATACAAATACCATAAAGTGGCAGGCTGCAAAATTAATATTAAAAAATATGTAGCATTTCTGTATGCCAACAATGAAAATACAGAAAGATAACTGAAGAAAACAATACCATTCACAATTGCACCAAAAAAATGAAATACCTTGGAATAAACCTAACCAAAGAGGTAAAGTGTCTATAATGCGAGAATTATAGGACATTGCTAAAATAAATAGAAGATGACACAAAGAAATGGAAAGGTATTCCATGCTCATGGATCAGAAGAATCAACATAATCAAAATGGCCATACTGTCCAAGGCAATATACAGATTCAATGTTATCCCCATCAAAACTTCAAAGATATTCTTCACATGCATAGTACACGAAAGAATTAAATTTATCTGAAACAATAGAAAATCCAGGATAGCAAAAACAATCCTCAAGAAAAAAACAACGGAGGAGTCATGCTTCCTGACTTCAAACTCCATTGTAAAGCAATAATAATTAAAACAGCATGGTACTGGTATAAAACAGAAAGACAAATCAATGGAACAGAATAGAAAGTTCAGAAATAATTCCACATACATATGAACACCTAATTTTTGACAAAGGAGCCAAAAACGTATAATGAGGCACAGACAGACTGTTTAATAAATGGTGCTGGGAGAACTGGCCAGTCACATGCAAAAGATTGAAACTAGACCATTGCCTAACACCATACACAAAAACTAACTCGAAATGGATTAAAGACCTAGACATAAGACCAGAAACCATCAAACACATAGAAGAGAATGGAGGCAAAACTTTATTAGACACAGACTTAAGAGATAGCTTTGGCAACTCAACTCCCATTGCAAGGCAAATAAAATCCAAAATAAACAAGTGTGATTACATAAAACTAAAAAGTTTCTACTCAGCAAAATAAAATCACATAAAAACAAAAAGGCATCCACATGAATGGGAAAAGGTATTTGCCTCTCACACCTCAGATACGGGGTTAATATCTAAAATATATAAAGAACTCAAAAAATTGAACAACAAAAATACAAGCAATTTAATAAAAAAAAATGGGCTGATTGCCTTAAAAGACACCTCTCCAAGGAAGACATACAAATAGCCAACAGGTTCATGAAGAGATGCTCTACACCTCTTGTCATCAGGAAAACGTAAATCAAAATAATGATGAAATATCACCTCATGCCAGTAAGAATGGCTATTATTCAAAACACAGAAATAGTAAGTGCTAGAGAGGATGTGGAGAAAAAGGAAACTCTAATTCACTGTTGGTGGGAATGCAAAGTGGTGCGACCATTCTGGAAAGCAGTATGGAGAGTTCTCAAAGTATTGAGATTCCATATGATCCAGTTATTCTTCCACTGGACATTTGCCCCAATGACATAAAAACTTATGCGGAGAGATATGCACCCCCGTGTTCATTGCAGCACAATTCACAATAGATAAGAACTGGAAACTACCTAAATGCCCAACAACAGAGGAGTGGATAAAGAAGATGTGGTACATACACACTATGGAATACCATGCAGTCATCAAAAAGGGAGAGATACTGCCATTTACGGCAACATGGATGGACTTGTAGAGAATTATGCTTAGTGAGTAAGTCAGAAGGAGAATGATGACATAGTATGATAGCAATAATATAATGGGTAAAGAGAAAGCAAATAAATGTCATAAATTAAACAACACTAAAAACAGGGAAGGGAGAGAGAGAGAGAGAGAGAGAGAGAGAGAGAGAGAGAGAGAGAGAGAGAGAGAGAGAGAGATCACTACTCCAAACAACTATGGACTCTTAGAGATGAGAGACAAAAAAGACAAATCAGTGGGTACCAAATTGATGGTGGAGCGGTGGGGGAAATGGGATGAAGGGAACTGACTGTAAACTAAGTGAGAATAAAGAGGGGAATATTAGTAAATCTACTATGCTATTTGTAAATGTAAAAATACCACTATGTATACCTCAAAACAAGTCTTGTCAAAATGCAATATCCCTTCAATAATAAAAAAGAAAAAAACAGCAACAAAACCCCCCCAAAAAACTCCATGTGAAGGAATTTAGTCATATTTTTTTAAGTAATGAATGTTTCTATGCAAAGGAATATGCACATGGACTCTTAGAGAGACGTGTGGTTTTCAGTGTGAAGCGTTGGATAAGAGGGAAGTTTGTCAAGAAATCTGAATGACTAAGATGTTTTTGTGAGATACGATGAGGGTATAGATGAGGTCAGTGGCAGTGGGTAGGAGAGGAAGTTACTGATCTGTTATATTTGTTAGTGTTAAAATCAAAAGAATATAATGAGGTGATCAGTTCCAGGATGGCAACTGGTAAGATCTTGAGCTCACTCCTCACAAACACAGCAACCCTGCATCCTTTTAAGAATTATGGCCTTTGAAAAAGAACAGAAAACTGGAGCAGTATCTCCATAAGGAAAAGGGATAGAAGATATCAGGAATGGTAGGAAAGGCAGAGACACCCTCTCAGTACTAATGCCGCCCAGTACAATGGCCACTGGGTTGTCAAGGACATCAATGAAACAGAGCTTCATGCTTGGTCTGAAAGTCTTACTCATACATTGGGTGTCCCCATGCCTAGGAACTGCACCTGAGAAGGCAGCACAGACATCCTGTTGTGGAAAATAGAGGGACATTCCTTCAAAGAACAATAGGACTCCAGGAAACACGGATCCCAGACCAGAGAGCACAGGTTGCTGACATGAAGTGTGAACAAACATAACTAAAGATTTTCATTTGTTGAACCAAAAACTTCAGCATAAGGAATGAAAAAGAGGAATAGCCTAGACATGAGCAGAAACACTGCAGGCTCTCTTTTGTTTGTATGGTGGCAGCACTAGTGGCCACCATATTGCAGCTATGCCTATAGAGATCACACCGGGGACCCAGAGGCAGAATGCATGTGAAAGAGAAGACCTGGCCTCTCCTGCCCTGCACGTACAACCCCACCAGTGATACTGGCAAATTCCAGCAGCCAGCAGGCCCTGCTGGGACCCATTCATGATAAAATCTCTTGCCAAAATAGATAGAAGGTAGATACCTCAATATAATAAAAGCCATCCATGACAAATCTACAACCATCCTCATAATGGCAAGAACTGAAAGCCTTTCCCCTAAGATCTGGAATAAGACAAGGATGCCCTCTCTCATTACTGTGATTCAACATAATTCTGGAAGTCCTGACTAGAGCACTAAAGCAAGAAAAGTACATCAAGCATAACCTGGTGGAGTAGTGGTTTGAGCAACTGCCTCCAACTGAAGTGCAGTCTACATACATCCCAAGCTTCCAGGTTCATGTCTTAGATAGAGGAGAACAACCAAGAGGTACCACTGAAAAGTAAACGAAATGCTTCTTCCCCCATCTCTCTTCCTGTCTCCTCACCTTCATTCCTACCTGCAGCTTTCCTTAAAAAATAGTCATATTAAAAGAATTCAAATCAGAAAAGTAATGAGACTAACATTATTTGCAGATGACAAGATATTATACTCAGAAAATCCTGAACAAAAAATTGCTAGAAACAAGAAATGAATACAGCAAAGTGGCAAGATATAAAATCAAAGCATAAAAATCTGTAGAATTTCTATATACAAACAATGAACTAGAGGAAAAGAAGATAAGATTGTCATCATTATAGCACCAAAAAAGACAAAATATTGGGTATAAACTTAACGAAGGAGGCAAAAGAGCTCTCCATTGAAAACTACATGTCACTAACAAAATAGAAGAGACACAAAAAGATGAAAGAACATTCCATCCTCATGGATTGGAAGAATTAACATAGTTAAAATGATTATCCTATAAAAAGCATAAATAAGTTTAATACAATTCCCAACAAAACTCCAGGGGCACTTTTAAAGGAAGTGGGTGTATGTCCTCATGGAGTAACAGTTTAGTCAGTTGCCTTCAGCCAAGAGCGCAGACCACCTATTCCAGGAACCTGGTTTAAGACCCAGGGCCACAGTGAAAATGAAGATGAAAAACTGAATAAATAAAGTTCTTCTACCTCCTACCTCTTCCTGACTTTCTCTGATCACCTTCCCTCCTGCCTTTCTCTGCTCACCTTCCCTCCTGCCTGCACCTTTCTTTTTAAAAAATAAAAATGAAAGGAAATTGGACAAACAATACTGACATTTGTATGAAACCACAAAAGCCCTCCTTTAGCCTAAGCTATCTTCAGGAAAAGAACAGCAGAGGAATCACACTCATTGACTTCAAAATATACTGCAGAGCAATTGTCATCAAAACAGTATGGTTTGGGCACAAAAACAGACACACAAAATAGTGGAATGATATCAAGAGCCTAGAAATAAAAGCACAACTCTATGAATAATCTATGATAAAGGAGCCAAGAGCATACAATGGAGGAAGGAGCAAATTCAGTGAATGGTGCTAGGAAAATTGGACAGACACCTGCAAACAACTGAAACTAGATTACTCGTTAATGCCATACATTAAAATTAACCCAACTAGGATTAAAGACCTGAAGAGATGACCAGAAACATAGAAGATGTAGATAAAATATTCCATGACATTAACCTCAAAGATATCTTTGGGGGAAGTGTCACCTATGACTAAAGCAAAACTAAATAATCAGAACTCTATCAAATGAAAATTTTCTGTATTGGGAAAGAAACCATCACTAAAGCAAAAAAGTAACTCATGGAATAGGAGAAGATATTTGCACTGCATGCATCAGAAAAGTGTTTAATCTCCAAAGTATATAAAAAGATCATACACCTCAACAACAAAAATCAAATGACCCATTCAAAAAAATTGACAGAAAGAGCTGAGTAGATACCTTTCCAAAGAAGTCCTACAGACCTACAGACACATGAAAAAATGATGTGCCTTATTTGCCATCAGAGAAGTACAAATAAAAACTCCAATGAGATATCATCTCACACCAGTGAGAATGTCCAGTATCAAAAAGATTAGAAACGTATTTTAGAGAGAGCATGTGGAGAAAAAGGAACCTTCCTTCATTGTTGGTGGGAAGGTACATTAGTGGAGCCTCTTTGGAAAATAGTATGGAGATTCCAAAAAAAATATAGATCTACCATTCTATGCAGCATTCCCACTTCTCAGCATATAACTAGAAAATAAAAGCACACCAAATAGAAAAACATATTGGCACACTGTGCTCATAGCAGCACACTTCACAACAGCCGAGAAATGGAACCAGCCTAAATGCCCATCTATAAATGAATGAATAAAGAAGCAGCTGTTAAAAAACATAAAATTGTGCCCTTTTCAACAATCTAGATACAACTGAAGGGGATCTTGCTGAGAGAAATAAACCAGAAAGAAAATGAGAAATACAGGATGGCTCCATTGATATGTGGAATATAAAGAAACAAAACAAACGAACATAAAAATTTGAACAAAATTCACAGGTAGCACGACTGTGGTTACCAGAAGTTGGCAAGAGGGAGGGAACGAAGGAGGGAACAAGGTGGTGGCAAAGGCACGAGGACTCTGGTGGTGGCTGTTGTGTGAAATACGCATAGAGTTAGGCATGATTTCAATATCCTAAGATGCTTATCGTAATGTAAGTAAAAGAAATAATAAAACAAAAATAAATCTATAGCTTCTTTTGAGGGAATTTATGTGATAGTTATAAATTTTGTTATTATTGTTTAATCTGGTCATCCATGTGTACAGTCACAATATGTTGTAATGACCCTCTTTTCACAATTAAATTGCCTGTTGTTCTGTGGCAAAGATTCATGAACTGCATTTTTAAGGGTCTTTTATTGCAATCTATTTTTGTGCCTATTAGTTCTCAAATTCATACACTCTGGATTATTGTAGATATGATAAAACTTTGAATCCGGGAATTTGAATATTTAGAGGTTGCTCTTCTTTAGTATTGTCTAGACTACTCAAAATATGAAAACCTGTTGTTCCTGAGACTGTACAGAATGTAGACAAGTTAGTACAGACTGTTAGACAAGCATTGACACCATAATAATATTGTCTCTTAATCATAAAGCAGGAATGTATCTCTACTAAATTCTATTTTTTTAACTATCAAAAGAAATATGGTGGTGAGCCTAGTGTGTTATCATATGTTTGATGAAAAGTTGACCTGCACATTTAAAACTGTTACTGTGTTGCAATAAAAATTATCTCAAAAAATGAAAAATCATGTGATGAATGATTATATGTGGGCATTCGAGAAGTGAAAAAATACTCTAGGCTTTTTTGACTTGAACCATATTGATGCCATTATCAATATAAGGCATGGAGTAGAGAAGCCAATTTTGAAAAGGTATGTGGTAAGATATACTTTAAAAGAATTTGAGTTAAGAAATTCATTGCCTTGTTGTAGTGATATTTGATTTCCCTCCCGTTTTAATGAATGTTTTTATCTCCATTTTATTTTATATTATTACTTGGATCACAGAGAACTAACTGGAGTGATATAAACAACACAAGTTCCAAGTGGGCATGACAGAGAGCAAAATACGTCCTTTGACTTAAGTATAACTGAGAATCAACTATTCCTCCCCTGGGCTATACGTAAGCAGTCTGACTTAGCAATATCGCAAAAAACTTGGATTAAACTCTAAAGAAGACTTGTTCTCAATGAATTTGTGTACCTACTCATTGACATGTTTTTAAGAAGTGACTCAGTCAATTAATTTCTCTGTCAAATGAGATTAATCAACCTCTAGATTAACTCTGACATTTGCAGTGGTTAATTAAATAAAATGTTTCTCTTTTCTTAGAAGTTAAGGGTTTTTTGATTGAAGATGAATTGAGTGTTTATTTTTACTGAATTTCTTTGTTTTTCTGGATTAAAAAATTATTTATTATATCCAATTCCACTGAATGCTCTACTTTCAATAGATGCTAAAATTAAATCCACTTGGAGGAGAAAAATAATGAACAAAGAAAGAAATTAAGCCAACAATATGACATGGAACTGCATGCACAGCCGGCTATGGACTAATAAACAACATCCAAGAAGACTGGGTTCTTAAGAACATTTCCCTAATTATGGTCGTGATCTTTATCTTCCAAGAATAATATTTTATGCGCAGTATTTCAAGAAACATTGAGAGGAAATTTATTATAAGATCTCTGTTTTCATGAGAGTTCTGCAAGTCATGACATGTAAGCAAATGTGTCTATCTTACATATTCTTAGGAAAAGAGGATAAGAATCATTAAGATATAAAAGTGTGATAATTTTGAACATGTTTTTAAATAGAAATGATAAACGTATGAAACTTTAAATAAAATCTCAAGATTTCTAGGATGTTCCTGAGTTTTCTAGGCATTATTTTTCCCCCATCTAATCCAAAATAAATTCTTGGGTTTTTTTTTGAAAATTTTATTACCAATTTCTTTGTTTAATTTAGTTTGTATTGTGTAGTGGATGAGTTTTGTAACTCAGTCATTCCAGATGTATTTTGTTTTAGCATTCTCTCTCTGAACTATCTCCACATTTTTTCTAGTCTTAAGACTTTCCAATGTAATTTTTACTCTGAATGTTCATTGGGTTGAGAAAACAAGTTTATATGGAAGCACTGAAGTGGGAAAAGGAGAAAGAGCCATCATATCTATTTGCCTGTTCTTGATTATTGTTTTACATATAATATGGCTTTCTATTTTGTTTGCTTCCGTTTGTACCCAGAAATTGCGCACCAATCTGTTACCTTTCAGTTTTCTAGATAGACTATGTCTGATTTAGGAATTAAAGAGCAGAGGTTAGAAAATGAAGGCTAATGTAGTACAAGGAATCTGTAGGGAAAGAAAAACAAAGAGGAAAGCAGATTTGGAGATGAACCTATTTAAACTTATGAAGAGACAAACTCCTCTTTGAACCTTCTATTCTCCTTGTTAGCTTCTCTCCCCACTTCCAACATCCTACTTTTGTTCACTCCCCCTTTCCTGCCTAGTCCGATTGCCCTTTCTCTAGCTTTCTATTGCTTGCTTGCCAGCTATTTCCTCTATTAAATAACAATTCTAAATTATTATCCTTCCCACAGGCATTTGCATTTTGTTTAAAGCTAGAATCCTTTCTAGGTCCAAAATGAATTCTTAATTGCTTAATGGAACTTGCTTCACCATTTATCAATGTTCTTTGTGTGGTGGATATATATATATAAGGAGGAGGGCAGAAAAATACCTAAATCTACACACACACACACACACACACACACACACCTGCATGCACACTCACATACACAAACGGAAACATTTGCAAACTTTACTGAAAATTGTAATTGCTGTCTCTGAAGAAAGAAACTCTTTCAATTAAAATAACAAACAATCTAAGAATTTCTCTCACAAGGGACTTGCATTCTCAGCATTCAGTAAAAGAGGACTTTATACATTTCAGGAAATTTTTCCTGTATTCATGATCCCTTAGTGGCTAGCTTATTCTTGGATCATTTTCCAGTTGAAATATGATTATCTGATCTGTGAAACAGACTTGAAAATAAGATTTTCTTAAGCTACTTGGAAACCGTTTAGCAAGTATCTCTCTTCTCCCTCCCTCTGCATGTCCCCTCAATCTTTTCCACTGCCCCCATCCTGTGTTTGTGTTTTCATATTTCCTTTGGATTGCCTTTTCTCCTTTTTTCACAGGGGCAGATACATCTGTCCTATTGCTCTAGAAAACTCTAGAAGGCAGCCAAGATTGCACTGGGGAATAATGAAAGAAAGGCCACCCTCATCTTAATGAGAAACTGGAAAACAGAAGAGAAAAAGAAAATATAAGCCAAGCCATGAGGAAATCATCTGCTTTATTAGAATGTTCTTCTGTGATCCTTTTGGAAAAAAATAGTTCTGATGATTAAAGTTACTGATGTAACTATAGTCAATTGGAAGATATGCAAACACAGTAATCTGCCTTGAAAATCTTTTCTCCAATAGGAGGAGTGTGAATATGTTCCCCTAGCCTTTATCTAAACTCTGGTTCCCTATGCTTATGGGCATTGTTGTCTCTCTTATATCTTTTCTAAAATCAACTGCAGACTGATGATTATCATCTACCAATCTCTATTCTCCCTTTCTTCCAGTACACACAGTTTGATTTTTATTTCCCAGCATCCCTTGCAGTTAGGGTAGGCCATTGGACTAAGTTCTCTCCAATGCAATGACAGCAGAAGTTATATGTCGATTTGAGGTCTTCACCATGGAAAGAAGATGTGGCAACACTGGAAAGGAAGTGACATTGGAAACCACAGATTGAAAGTAGAAAAACTATCTGGTGACTTGAGAACCTATTCTGGTTTGTTACATACAAGAGAATTAAGCCTTTGCTTCGTTTGAGCCAATAAAGCTTTAATTTATTTGTCACCGTGGTTTTATCTACCCTGCTACATTGCAAGAGGAAAGCACAGTATAAGTCACAATACTGAGCATAGAAAAGGTCCTCAAAAAAGAATGATTGAAGGAGGGAGTTAGTACACTAGCTACAATGTTTATGAAAGATCTCTTAGAAGGTATAATTTCCATTGAATACTAAGCTTCAAAATTCCCCATTTGTGCATACTTTCAGTCATTCCAGGTGATAACTGATACTCTGGAATCAAGCACTTACTGTCATGGCTTACTTGCAAAAATATCCTGATGAGGGAAATGATAGTACCTCCATTTAACACATGAGAAAGCAAGATCTGAGACTTCAGCTAACTTTCAAAGGCCACACAGCTCCTAAAAGGCTGCATGCACAAGGATCCAAATTTAAGTCTGTGTGACTTCAAAACTTTTTCTATGACATTGTTTTCTTAAATATATATTTGTTTTAATACACCATGGTTGTCCTTTAGGTTTGTAATCTTGAGAATATAATATGACTCAAAGAAAAGTATAAGCGCTTGGAATTTAGCAAATTTCTCAATAAAGTAATAATACATGTGCTATGTGATCTTAACCAATTAATAGAAACATAACTCTGATAATCAGTTTCTGACCATTTCTTGTATGCCTTATTCCTATGTGTTCTTTAAAATTATGCAGTAAATACAGTGAAAGCTCTGCTGGTAAACATGGGGATTGGATTTGAGATTTTATAGACAGATGGGCTTCTAACTGGTAAACAGAAAGCCAACAGAATATATTTTTCATTTTAGTTCTTACTTTTCAGAAAATCTTTCAAAATTCAGAAATTAATTTTCTGACCATTTAAATAGGTTCATTGGTATCCCAAACCAGAGAAATATATTCTAGGGGTTGTTTTAGATAGACATTGAATTTGAACATACATGTGAGAATTTATATTTATTTTAATTTATATTTATTTCAATAAAAACAGTGAATATTTTATCATGTTTTATATAATATATTATGCATATATAATCACACACTCACATAAGCGTTATAATTATTCTGTTTGAAAACAGGTTCACATGTAATACGACATAATAACTATGAGGCATCATGAGGTAAAAGTGTAGAGGAGTGGACAGAAACACTCGTTTATCAGTCTAATTTCACCAGATTGCAAGACATTGAAATCGCATGTTTCAAGTTAGAGTTCTCAATCACATCATCTAGGTTTTGTTTTTGTTTTTGTTTTTTGGTGTCTTTTTAAAGGAAATGTGCAGGCAGGAATAAAGGTGAGTAGGCAAGCAGGAAGGAAGAGAGAACAGGAGGAAGAGCTTTATTTATTTTTTTCATTTAGTTGTTTACATTTGTTGTTCACCCTCTCCCCGAGTCGTGAACCCTGGACCTTGGGATGTATGTGGGACTGCTCCAAGGTGTTCTAGACCACTAGGCCGCCAGGGCGCAGCCCACATCATCTAGTTTTAAATAAACTAATACACAAAATGACTCTAAAAGATTTCTGCAGAGAGTATCAAAGTATTGCTAATAACATACACACAAGTGAATAAGAAATTGACAGCGTTCCTTGCCAGTATATTATTAGGTCAAGTACAAAACAATACAAATTCAAAAAAAAGTAATAATCTTCTTAAGTCTGCTAAAATGTTGGCCTATGTTTTCAAAATTAACCAGAAGACTTTGATATATGAGTTCCTATTCTGTAATGCAATACTAGACTTCACCTTAAATGTTTTGTGCCTTAAGCTATAACTAACTATGACACTGTATGTGCATAATTTATAAACGTACTTCTACTGGGAGATGTGGTCAGAATAAGAAAATGCAACAGAGTTTATTATCTACAATGTTGGCCATCACTGTCTTAATACAGCCCTTGCTTTATTATACTGGCATTGTTTAATTTTACAAGTCTGTCTCCTATACTAAATATTTGTTTCCTTGAGGAGAGAGGGGCTGCCTTATATATGTATTTAGAGTATGTAGCTTTTGATTTTGCAATGATAGGTGTTCAATTAATATTTGCTCAATGGAAATTGAATTTCATAGTCAACATTAAAAGACAGTCAACAAGGGCTAAGATAGCCTGAGCTCTATTATCAAACAGAAATTTTTGATTCCTGAGATCTTGAAGATGCACTTTTATTTTCCTCATCTAGAAAATGAGATGAAAAATTCCTATTACACATAGCTCAGTAGTTTCTTTTGGAACTCATCTGTAAAAATGAAGATGTACATCTCTAATGTGTTCACTTAATTTTCAAGTACATATTACTTTGGAAGCTAAGTATCATTAAAAACTAAGAAAAGAAAATGACAGATGAAAATTCATTAACTGTGTCCTGGGCATTAAAATGAGTGCCTTTTGGTGGGTTTAAGACTACAGAATGCTGACACTTTCCTCCAATTGTCCAGACAAATTATTTCAATGAGCATGCTGTGAATGTTATAGGATTTTTCTGAAAGGGAGAGAAAGGATTTAGTACATAGTGCTTATCATTTCTATAATTCAAGTGATGTCAGCATTTCCTTTGCTCTTGTTTTAATCAATTTTAACTAAAAAGAACTCATTTGGAGAGAAGAAATAAGCATGAAAAGTACAGATGGGAAGCAATGAGGCAGTTTCTCTATTCTATTTTTTTAAAAGAAAGGTGCAGGCAGGAATGAAGGGGAGCAGAGGCAGGCAGGCAGGAAGAGAGAGGGGGAAGGAGCACTTTATTTTAATTTCATTTACTTGCTTGCACTTGTCCCCCCTACACTCAAACCCTTTGGTATGTGGCCTAGCTCCTTGGAAGGTGATTGATCTACCCATTACTCCACCAGGGAATGCCTCTCAATTCTTTTTGAGAACTCATTTCCTGAGAATTGTGAAGGCTCACAGTCATGAGAAGGCAAGTCTAACTCATTTCTAGCTTGTTGACTAAAGCAACGGAATAGCTTTTGCTGTTGTTTCTGTGTGAGGAAATGCCCTATAGCAGTTTAATGAAATTAGGGAAATGTGGTTCTTTGGAGAAAGTTTCGTATTAAACTCCCAGGTTTAAATAGGTGGGAATCCAAAGAGCAGGAATCAAAGGAGTGAGGTTTCTGTGGAGTGAGTCCTGTGGATGATAGAGGATCACAGTTAAGTTTCGTGATTCAGGTGAGATTGTCTCTGACAACATCTCTTCATTTTTTTCCTGAACATTTTTTATACTCTCTTCAGCTTCCTGCAAACCACTTCCTGTCTTCCACTTCATAGATCTATCCTTGGTTATCTCCATTTTATTTTTACTTTCCTTCTGATAGTCTTCACCTTTTCTTCTTTTACTTCTTGGGTGTGTGTCTTTATCTAAGTGTATTTATATATGTGCATATACACAATATGTGTGACTGTGTATAAAAATGGGTATATCTATACAAGTGATGATGGTGTATGACATGTAGACACTGAATACTTTGAAGCAAATAACTAAATGAAATGAATACCCAATAATAAGTTGGAACTGGCTGGTTTATACTTGGTATTTGTATTTTCAGCATACTGGTTTAAATGATGGTTTATGTCAAAATACAACATGTCTTAGTGCCAATTTGATACACTAGCTATCCTTCGCAGGGATTATTCAATTCATTCATTCATTTAGAACATTTTGATCAAGCACTTAATGTTTGTCAAGTACTGTTTTAGGTATCTGAACATCATCAGGAACCAAGTTACCAAAACTACCTGCTGCAAAGAGCTTACTGTCTAGAGGAGGGAGACCGGCAATAAATGACAAAATAATCATCTAACTAGGTAACATAATAATTAACTAAAAGATGTATTTTAGAAAGTAATAATGCTTTGGAAAATATGGAAACTGTAGACGTTCTGTGAGTGGCTTTCTCTGTGGGGAGTGAGGGAAATATGGTTCAGGTTTCAATTCCAAATAGGGTGGCCACAGTATGTCTTTTTTTTTTTTTTTAAGAAAAGATGCAGACGGAATCAAGATGAGTAGGCAGGCAGGTAGAAAGAGAGAGGAGGAAGAAGTTTTTCATTTTATTTTTATTTGGTTATTCACATTAGTTGTTTCCCCCTGGACCTGGGAAACGAACCTGGGGCCTGGGGGTACACGTGGACTGCGCTCCTCCAGAGGTGGCTGATCTAAGTGCATCAGTGACTACCAGTATAGGTCTTTTCGAAGGAGATATTTTAGAAAAAGGATAAAGTGAGATACTAAACCAAACCCACCTTTTAGAGTCTCTCAAATCTCACTACAAAGGTGGTACCTAATTTGCCCATGTGTAGGGCTAGTCCCACTTGTGAGCCATGTCAGGGTTAGAACCAAAGGGCTGAAAATCTGATTCAAAAACAAAAGACTGAAGTCTCAGAGAAGCATTGATTTCCTGTTTTTCTGTAATATATAGGAAGACAGTTTTCATGTTGCTAATACCATCATACATTCCACAAGTTCGTATTTCAAATATACAGCATGTCAATCCGACATAAAAAATGCACCTTGGGATGCACGATGTAATTCTCCAAAGACTCCAACTTGACAACATGGAGTGGTCTGGAAATGAGGAGGAATATCTAGTGCTCAGCCAAAATATTTCTCTAGTGACATAAGAATCGAGGAGCCAAGAACCGCATCACACACTCCAGCATTCTGGCTTCCTCCCAGGAGTCTAAACATTTATTTCCTGAGAAATACCACTTGAATAATTTCTTGGACTCTGGACAGGATACCACAAAGCTAACTTTGCATTGTCCTTATTTTATTTTGTGAGCTGGAGTCAGGGTTTTTAACTTTTTTTTTTTTTCATGATGATAAAGCAGATCTATTTTGGATCATCTGGGCAATACAGCTTACTATTTTCTGGGAACTAAAATATTAAGAGAAAGAGCAGATTCTATAGACCCCATGAAAATTCTAAATGCATTCTAAAGAGTTTTAGGTACAAAACACATAATAAAAACTCAAATCTACACAGATCGTACAAGAATCCTTAAGCAAGGCATTAACTGAGAGAAATAGTGCCTAGGTCACAGCATAAAGAAAATGTGTTCTGAGGGGAATGTAGTAGGTAGGAACAGTACTAATGAACCAAGAAAAAAGAAGAAAAAGAGATAATCTAATAATTGTCTTAAAACAATCACTTTATTCTTAAGATGATGATTAAATAGACTTAAGAAAGGCCATGGGAGATTTCGCTTAGACTTAAGGAAGAAACTTGATTGTGAAACACTGGAAATGTTCCCTGCATAAATTTTCTCTCTAGAGAGTTTTATAAACAGGAGAAAGACTCATCTGTCCATGATGGTTAGAGTATAGCAACAAGACCTAGCACCCTAAGGTTTCATCTGCAGTGCTATATTTAATACATCAATTCTTTTGGTTTCATGTTGTCTTTATATGTTGGAGTATATTGGTATGATTTGAATTCAACTATTACTGATATTTTCAAAAGTATATCTTCTATGAATAAATTATAATCGCTAGTAGTTTCATCTCCAAACAAAATATTGTGACAATCTGAATAATATTTCTTTGTTTTTTTCACTTTGTTTTTTATTACTGTGTCAGTAATAATGATTTCATCAGTGATGATTGTTATTAATATTACTTATTCTTCTTGGAAAGAGACAAAACAATGTGAGCACCGCCAGTCCACACAATTTCTGTTACCTTAAGCAGTTCTTGGAAGAAAGTCGTCTTTATTTGAATCATTTACTTTCCATAGATATCATCAGTATGTTACCATATTTGTTGTTTCCTTATGAGTTCATTTGCTTTTAACCTATTTTACTCTCTCTTTACATAGGGCTTGTAGAGACAATTCTCAAGAAGTGACTGGATCTATTTGGGAAGAAAAGGTTCAATTTTCTTAAAATGAATAATAAGGTTGTATGAATAAATTCATTTTTAATAAAGCAAAATTTATTTTAGATATCTTTTGAGGAATAATTAGAGCTAGGTATGACTTGAAGATCATTTAAAATAAATTTTGCTTTGTAATAAAATTGCTTAAGATAAATGCATTTATAATAAAGCAAAACTTATTTTAAAGTATCTTTTGGAGAATAATTACAATTGGATATGAATTAGAAATTAGACTTATTTCTACTGTTGAGGAAATTGAGATCCTGAGAAAAGGAAGTTTGTATCCATGACACATTGGTATCATTAGGACCAAAACCTGTGTACTCTAACTCACACTCTATAACTTTTTCTAACACATGTCACTAAACTGATCTCTGTTTTGTTTGTGTGGTGAGGTGATATGAATATGTGCAAATCTGCTAGGGCTAAGAATCTTTTGGTTCATAGGGATGTGTTGTGTTCGTAGGGAAGCTTGTGTTATTTAAAGAAGAAGGGCATATGAAAGGTACTGTGGCACAGGGGGCCTGATCAGATATGTTTCTTACAACTTTAGAGATAACCATTTTATTTAGGACTTGTAGAATAAGGGGTGAGGAGAAGGGAGAGATGGTAATTTCCCATGCATGAAATACAATGGTCGTATTATGAGAGCTTGCTTCATAATAAAGTTAGGAAATTAAATGTAGCATATATTGGCCACAACAAAATTTCACCAAATGTTATGAAAAAAAAAATGCTCAGGTCTACTGAATTCTTTTCTAAAGTATCCATGGTAAACATCATCTCTGTAGCTTGGAAGTAGTCTTATTTTGGTGACTTATCAAATGAGAATTGTCAAGCAATGTTTAAAAGATTCCAGGTAATGTGAAAGACTAATATCACTGATATAATGAGTGAAGGAGAAAGCAGGTAGCTCAAGTTTATGCACAATTAAGACAGCAGATTGAAAATAAAAGCCATTTTTGTTAGACTCATCTCAAGCTCTGTCTTCTTGGACAACTCAAGACCTCTCATATTTTTTCACCCTCTGACCCATCCTTTCTGGATCCATTAGATATGCAAGGTATTAGACTCTAAGAACTCAAAGATAAATGAAGATATATTTTCTTTCCTAAAGAAGCATACAATTGAGTCAAGGAGGTAAAGAGACAATTATGATGCTGTTTACTAAACACCATAATAGCAGGGATCATTTTTCCATATGTGTCTATGGAAACTCAGGATATGGGTTTCAGCAAAGGGATAAGGTCTGAATGGAGTTTTGAATTATAAATAAGATCTTGTTAGCTTTTCCTTATATTATTGAAAGTTCTCCCTAACTGAACTTCTTACCAACATGGTTGCCCTTCAGTATTTTGAGGGAGCTTCCAGTTCAAAGGCATGTTGAATAAGAATTTCATCTAATATTTGGGTCACTGTAAAATGTTTACTATAAATGCACTGAGGAAAAAGTGGATATAAAGAACATGAGCAGAGTGTAAATCATTAAGTGACTTCTATATCATGAACCCTGTCTGGTTGAAATTGATCCACACGATTGAAGAGCATACAATGTGTTGTAAGTGGAAGACTAAACCAGTTGAATTCATATTTCAACCTGTGACTGCTGAGTGGAGATTGAGTTTGAGGAGTGTAAGTCTGAGAGCAGGAAGTCTGGTTAATAGGCACCAATGAAAAAAATTACACTATTGCTAAGGCAAAAGTGGTGGGAATAGAGAGAGGGAGATGGATTCAAGAAGTAGTTAGAAATTAATGATGACAGGACTTGGTTTGGGACTGATTGTGGTGGATGAAAGGAAGAGAGAGGAAAAAGATGATTTTATCTGGCTTAGTAACTAGGCAGCAGTACTGTTCTCTGAGATTTGGGACTCTGGGAGATGACCAGTTCTGGGTGGAGTAGGAGATAATGAGTTCAGCTTTGGACATGTTAAAATTGACTTACCTGTGAGGTGAAAATTTCCAGTAAAGAGTTTGATATAATGGTCTGGAGCTTAGCACGATAGAATGTATTCACTTTTTGCTTCTTCTAAATGATTTTAAAATTCATTGTTGACAGCTTAACCCTTGATTCCATACTGTCCTCAGCCGGTCCTTTATTTTCCCTACTTTCCTTCTACTTTCCAGAGGCAGGCATTGTACACCCTTTTTGCCTTTTTCATTGCTTATCCTGACTTGTGGGCATGATTGAGGATTTCGTAAAGGCTTCTGAAGACTCACCTCACCATGGGGCTCATTCAGGAAAAAAAAGATACTTTAATACTTATTAAAGATTGCATATATTTAAGTTTTTGTAAATAACAACAAATCAGGCTTACTTGGGTGACCAATTTTTGAAAGCTTTGTATGTTAGTCTTCAATACCACTTCCCACTTCCCCTAATTTAGGTTTTCCAACTGTTAGGGAGAGGTAGAAATAATTTCCGCATTGAATAGCAGCTTCTTTACAATCTTTTGTTTCTATCTTTGGGTTCCCAAGATTCTGCAACCCACTCTGGCATATGGAATTGACAAACTAGAAGAAGGATCTGGTCGTTATGATTTAATGCTTGGGGACTTAACGATTACCCTGAGATACTCCCAAAGGAGGGGCCTATTTTATATCAATAGTGAAACTTGAGGGCTTTCTATTAAGCATTACAGGCAATGATTCTTTTCATTTAAAAATGTGTAGAAGCCTTACAAACAGTTGCCAAGCATGGGAATGAGGTCTATGGTGACTCAATACTTTTTGTTTTCTCATATACCCCCATTTAACACTTTCCATTATGTTTACCTTCCCTTTCCAGGATTTTTTTTTGTTTCATTTATACATATATGTATTCACACATTCATTCCTCAAACACAAGGAAAAATTGCCAATCTTAGTCTCTGTGCTTTGCAAAATTCTCAAGAATTAGTCTTGCAGTACAAATGCGAGAGACTAAAACATACCTACATCTTTCCCACATACACTTCCTGTCACGTAAATATCAATGGGGTCTCTAGAGGAAATAATTCCTGCTTTGGGAGTTTGTCACAAAAGATTGAGGACAATAGGTGCAAAGGGATAAATCCTGGCAAGTAAAGGGACAGCTTTATTTCATTCACTGCCTCCAGCCTTCCCTTCTGATCAAATACTTCCATCACCTACTTCACACACAGACTTATTGTATGCCAAGTACATAGTAAGTGGTTTGCACTTATTAATTCATTGAACTCTCACTACAGTTCTGTAAAGTAAACCCATAATATTATATCCAGTTGCAACATGAGAAAAGTGAGGCATAGAGATGTTGAGTGCATTGCATAGGGGCACACAGTGAGTAAATGATGGTACTGAGATCCAAACCTAGGTAATCTGACTCCAAATGAACTGCTCTTAGATGCAATCCTAAAATATGAAACTAGCACGAATAACGTAGTCTGTATATCTGTGTTTCTTTCAGCTATTCGGTCTTCTAAATGTGTCCAATGTACATGAGAGAGCAGCTCAGAACCAAGGAAAATGGTACACAACCTGTCTCTGAAACATTAAACACAATATGGAGGGATTAATGGGGAATCTGCAGCACACAAAGATTAATGGGCAATTTATCAAAAAGATCAACAGAAACTAGCAACAACAGGAAATCAGTGGAACAGTTTTATTTTTAATTCTTGATATTTATTAAATCTTTTGTTCACAATGTTACATTTATTTTTGAATATTGACATTGAATCTCAATCTATATTCCACATCACACCCTCCACCAGAGTTCCAGTGTCCTTTGCCACCACCTTTACCCGTCTTTCCTTCCCTCCCGCCTCCCTCCCCACTAGCAGTCAACTTCTGTGTCCTAAGATTTTTGCTGGGGTTTACTTATTTGTTCCATTTCATTATATTCCACATATGAGTGATACCATGCTGTATTTCTCTTTTTCTTTCTGACTTATTTCACTTCACATGATACATGACCCCCTCCACTTCCATCCAGATTGTTACAAAGGGAAATTTCATTGTTTTGTTTTGTTTTTTGTTGTTGTTGTTGCTGTTGTTTTGTTTGTTTAGTAGTGGCATAGAAGTCCATTGAGTATCTAGACCACAGCTTCTGTATCCAGTCATCTGTTGTTGGGCATTTAGGTCGTTTCTATGTCTTGGCTATTATGTACTGTGCTGTTATGTACATAGTGATGCAGACATTTTTTTCTGATTAGAGAGCTTATATCTCCTGGGTATGGAGGAGTGGGATTGATTGATGGATAGAATGAACAGCCATCTCTTTGTTTGAGGAGTCTCCATACTGTTTTCCCAAGGGGTTGCACCAATCTACATTCCCACCAACAGTGTAGAAGGGTTTCTTTTTCTCCACACCCCCTCTAACACCTGCTACTTCTAGTTTTTTTGATATAGGTCATTCTCAGTGTTGTGAGGTGGCTTTTCATTGTAGTTTTTATTTGCATTTCTGTAATGATGAGTATGTAGAACATATTTTCATGTGCCTATATGCTCACTGTATGTCTTCTTTAGATAGGTATCTATTCAGTTGCTTTGCCCATTTTTTGAGAAGGTCATTTGCTTTTTCACTGTTAATGTGTGTGAGCTTTTTATATATTTTGAACTATTTCATCTTTCTTGGTGCTATTGTGAAAGGGATTTTTTTATTAATTTCTTTTTCCTCTACTTCATTGTTTGCATATAGGAATGTTACTGCTTTTTCTGTGTTGATTTTTTATCCTGAAAATTTGTTGTATTCTTTGATTGTTTCAAGCAGTTTTTTCACGGACTTTTAGTTTTCTAGGTATAATATCATATCATTTGCACATAATAGCTTTATCTCTTGTTATCCAATTTGGATTCCTTTAATGTGCTTTTCTTGCCTTATTGCTCTGGTCAAGACTTCCAGAACTATGTTGAATAGTAGTGGTGATAGTGGGCAACTTTGTCTTGTTCCAGATCTTAGGGGAAAGGGTCTCAATTTTTCACCATTGATTATAATGTTGGCTGAGCTTTGTCATATATTACTTATATTATGTTGAGGCTTGTGCCTTTTATTCTTATTTTGGCTACAACATTTTTTAACATGTATGTGTGTTGAATATTGTCAAATGTTTTTTTCTACATTTATAGAGTTGACAATGTTTTTTGTTTTGCAGTTTATTGATGTGGTGCATTACATTGATTGATTTGCTTGGGTTGAACCATCCTTGCATCCCTGGAATAAAACCCACTTGATCATGGTGTATAATTTTTTTGAGGCACTGTTGAATTCTATTTACCAGGAGTTTGTTGAGGGTTTTTGCATCTATATTCATCAGAGATATTTGTCTACTGTTTATTTTTAAGTGTTTTTGGCTAATTTTGGAATCAGGGTAGTAATGGCCTCATAGAATATATCTGGAGTTTTCCCTCCTCTTCAACTTTGTGGAAGATTTTAAGTAGGGTGAGATTAGCTCTTCTTTTAATGTTTGGTGGAATTCACTAGAGAAGCCATCTGGACCTGTGCTTTTGTTTTTAGAGAGATTCTTTATTACTGCTTCAATTTCTGTACTTGTGATTGGTTTAAGTTGTTTGTGTCCTCTTGGTTCATTTTGGGGGGATTGTAGTATCCTAGAAGTGTGTCCATTTTTTTATAATTGGCTTATTATTTAGCATGTAGGTGTTCATAATAGTCTGTCATGAGCCTTTGTATTTCGGTGAAGTCAGCTGTAATCTCACCTCTTTCATTTCTGATTTGTGCTATTTTCATTTTCTCTGTTTTTCTTAGTAAATATAGCTAGGGATGTATCAATTTTATTTATTTTTCCAAAGAGCCAGCTCTTGGATTCTTTGATTATTTGGATGACTTTTTTTGTTTTCAATTTCATTTATTTCTACACTAATTTTTATAATTTCCTGCCTTCTGCTAATTTTTTGTTTTAATTGCTCTTCCTTTTCTAGTTCCTCAGGTGTGAGGTTATGTATTTAATTTGGACTTTCTCTTGGATTTCAATGTGTGTTTGTATGACTATAAACTCTGCCATCAGACCTGCTTCTGTCAAATCCCACATTTTCTAGAAACTCATCTCCAAAATTTCATTTATTTCCACATATGTCTTAATTTCATTGATGATCCAGGGGTTGTTCAGAAGGAGGTTGTTCAATCTCCACATCTCTGTGGTTCTTCCAGTTTTGTTCTTTTGGTTCATTTCTAGTTTAACCCTCTTCTGATCAGAGAACATGCTTTCTATGATTTCTATCTTGCTAAATTTGCTGAGTCTTGTTTTGTGTCCTGGTGTATGATCTATCCTTAAGAATATTCCATGTGTACTAAGAAAAATGTATATTTCTTTTTGTTGGGGTAGAATGCCCTGCTGATGTCTGTTAAGTTCATGGGATTTACTGTTTCAATTAGGGCCCTTATTTCTTTGTTGATTTTCTACCTGGATGACCTATCTATTGGTCTAAGTAGAGTGTTGAAGTGTTGTAATATTATTTTCTTATTGTCAATGTCTGTCTTCAGTTCTGTCTGTGTTTAAGTGGCCCTGAATTGGGTGCATATATGTTGATGACGGTTATTTCTTTTTGATGGACCACTCGCTTGACCATAATGTAGTGTCCATCTTTGCCTTGTGATACACTTTTTAGTTGGAAATTTATTTTTTCTGATATCAGTATTGCAGTTCCTGATTTCCTTTCATCACTATTGCTTTGATATACATATTTCCATAGCCCTTGAATTTCAACCTATGTTTGTCTTTAGATCTGATATGTTTCATGTAGGCATAATATTGATGGATCATGTTTCTTGATCTATCCAGCAACTCTATGTCTTTTGATTGGTAAGTTCATTCCTTTTAGATTAAGGGTGATGAATGGAATGGAGGGCTTTATTACTGTCATTTGAGCCTTTATTCTCTGTTGCTTTGTTCTGCCTGCTAGTTCATTTCCTGTTTAATTTTCTTTTATTCCTTTGGATGGTTTACAGTGTCTATTTTGTCAGTATGTCTACTTCCTGGCTATGTATCTCTTTAGAATTGAGCTTTGTGCCTGCCCTATGGGTTGTCTCTGTTTGCCCTATGATAGATTTTTGTGAGCTGATGCCATATCATATTCGTATATTAGTATTGATTACCTATTTTCTTTCCTCCTTTAGTATTTTTGTGTTTTCTCCTGTTGATCTCGCCTTTGTTTCTGCTTTTGATCTTGTGTTTATCACCATTCTTGAGGTTTGTGGGTCTTTGTTCTTGCTGACCCTGTTGTAGTATCCCTTTCAAGATTTCTTGAATGGCAGGCTTGGTGATAAAGAAATCCATTAATATTTGTTGGTCATTGAAGACTTCTACTTCTCCACCATATTCAAATGATAATTTTGCAGGACAGAGTATTCTTAGTTGATAGTTTTTATGTTTCAGTGTTTTGAATATGTTGTTCCACTTTCTCCTAGCCTGTAGATTTTCTGTTGAGAAATCTGATTATAGCCTGATGGGTGTGCCTTTGTAAGTTATATTTTTCTTTTCTCTAGCAGCCTGTGTAGATTTTCTTTCTCGTTGATATTTGCTAGTTTTTAATAAGATGTATCTGCAAGAAACTCTACATTGAAACATTTGGATGTTCTCTCTGCTTCTTGAACATCCGTGGTTACTTTTTGTAACAGATGTAGGCAATCCTCTAATACTTCTTTAAATAGGTTTTCTGCTGCTTTCTCACTCTTCTCACCTTTTGGGACACCTATTCACCTATTGTAATTATGTTTGTTCTTCTCATAGTGTCTGACATTTCTCATAGGGTTTCTTCATTTTTTCTGAATCTTGTTTCCCTCTTCTCTTCCATGCATGTTGCCGCTATTATTTTGTCTTCAATATCTGATATGCATTCCTCTGAATGACTGAGTCGGTTTATGGAACTTTCCATTTTTATCTGCAATTCTTGACTGTAACTTTCATCTCTAGTATTTCTGCTAGGGCTTTCTTTATGGCATCAATCATCTCCTTGGTGACGTTATTCCTTTGATCTCTCACATCTTTTCTGAGGTCTTTCTATTATTGCCTTTGGCTAGTTGTGTGAGCCTCCTGCATTAATTCAGCTTTTTAATAACTATCCTTCTGAACAATTTGTTAAGTTGTCCTAATCCATGCCGATGGAGTTCTCTGGTGAGCTCCTGACATCCTCCTCTTTTGGGGCCATTCGAGTTTTGTTTTGTTTTGTTTTGTGAATGATTTAGATTTTAGCATGCTGTCATTTCTGCCTTCAATTTAGCATTGTGACTTTCTTTTTCTTTTACTTTAGTCTTCTTCCAAATTGTATGATGCTGTGGCAGGTGCCAGTTGCTTGATTTCAGTTGGTGAAGTGTTGCTTCTGCTCTCTCGGATGACCTCTTCTAGTAGATCGTTGCTACCTTTTCTGGTGGTGCTTAAAGGCTTTGCAGCTCTCCAGTGCAGGGAGTTTCATATAAAATTCAGGAATACAGCTCTCAGCCTGATTATATATTTTAAGATTTATGGGTCTGGGTCTGAATTGAAGCACTGTGGGTGTCCTTGGATCTTGAGGCCTAGCTGATGCTTGTTCCTGGTGTTACCTGAGCAGGATAAAGATGATGGCCCACAAGTCCAGAGGAGCACTGGTTCATGCCTTGAGACCTGGCAGGCTAGTACTTGTTCTGGGGCACTGCAGGTGGGTCCACTGATCTGGGGTCCAAGGTAGCAAAGCTCTCACGTCACTGGAGACTGGCAACTGCAGTGAAGTTGAAAAGGTACAGCTCAGGGCCTCTTTTGGCAAGTCTGGTGATCTCAGGATCACAGGGAGCAGAGGCTTGGGGTTATTGGAAGCTGAATGGGTGAAGCTCCAGGCTTATTCCAGGCAGGTATGTTGATCTGGAGTACTGGGGAGCAAAACCTGGAGTGGCTGGAGCCTAAGGAGCACAATGAAGCTGGGCAGGCAAAGCTCAAGGTCTCTTCTGGGCAGGTCTGATGATCTGGCCTCCAAGAACAGAGGACTGGGGATTTTGTACCTGGCTAGCCCAACAAGGCTGGATGGGCACAGCTCAGGGTTTCTTCTGGATAAGTTTGGTCAACCAGGTCTGGGAGCAGAGGCCTGGGGACTGGAGTTAGAGTCATGTTCATAAGGAAGTCCTTCTGTTAACAGAAGTTCCTCAGGTAGGGGGAGGGAAAGCCAAGAGGACTTGGTGATTTTTTTAAAATTATTTTTATTTAAAAATCTCTTAATAGATTAATGAGGTATAAATGATATACAAAGAAATTATCTTTTTTTAATTTATTATTACTTAACATATGTTTGCTTACTTATTTGTTTATGGTCTATCTCCACAATTGGATATAAGTTTAATGAGAACAAGAATTTGTCTGTTTAAGGCTCAATCCAAAGATACCCATGTATGCACTCTGACTTCCCGCTAATAGTTTATTAACAAATTCACTGTTTGTATTTCAGCATTATCAAGAGACAAATTGAGAAAGATCATGATATTATGACAAAATTCTATGTGATTGCTTTTCTGAATTCTTGACTGAACAAGTATTTATTTTATAATACATTTTAGATATCAAAGAGGATGAATGAGAGAGTTGTTTTGTGACATATTCTTGGGGGAAATTTTAGGTAGAAAAGATACATAGCTAAAGATAGGAAGGAAGCAGCGTAATGTTTTAAAATAAATTGATGCAGAAGAAATTTGTATCATATTCCATCAATTATTTTCTAAAGGTTCAAATAAATTAAGAAGTACTGAATACTAAATAGCAATGTGATAGTACGGAAATGGAGTCTAAATAATTACATGCTCTCGATGAGATCATATTATCCTTGCAGGGTTTTGGTTTCTTTGTAAAAAGAGAGACAAGTCAGAACATTTTATTTGTTTCAGCTTTATTTATTTAAGATTTTGTGAATATGATATTTCTTAATCTTTGAGACTAGGAACACCAGTTCACTTGATATGATTGCTAAATATTTTTTCAATACTTGGTGAATGTACGTAATGGTTACCCTAGATTTCACTGTATTATTTTTACTTTTATGTTTGAATATTCTTACAGTAGCAAATTTAGAAACGTAGCTGATTAATAAAATTCTTAATAGCAGATAATATACTTCATTCAAAGCTGATTTTGTAAAGTTTATTTCATATCTATGCTGTTTTCTTCTGAAACATTTATAAAATATAGCAGTCTTTCTTGCCATCATTCCAGAGCAGTTTTCTGCACTTTTTAGGCAACTATGCCAAGGTTCGGACAAGATCAAACAATTTACCCACATACACATTTTCAAGATGGAGGCATACTTTGTTCAACGAAGTAGCCAAAATTTCTTATAAGCCTATTGCTTACACTAATTTGACAACTCATAATATGCAATTTAGGTTGGCTTAATTCTCTGTGACTGATTCCTAATCCCAGACTCGTTTTTCCCTTGCAACCTCCCACACTACCAGGTCCTTTCTGGAAGATAATGCAGCAGACTATATTGTGCTAAGAAGTGTCTGATGGTAAGACACTTTCACTGTTTTCAAAGTGTGAAAACTTGGAAAAGTTATTTGGCTTCTCTGAGCCTCGGTTATCTTTTCTCTAAAATGGGAATGTCAAAGTAGTATCTACCTCATCGGATTATTGTGAGGGCTAAAGAGCATGGTGCTCTTTATATATACTACTTGATAAGAAATGAAGCCATCAATATCAGTCTGTTTGGTCATTATTATCATTCTCTTTTAGCTATTTCCATTATAAAAATAAAAGCTATACCTAGAGTAATGAAAACAAAAGGAAGAAGGAGATATGAAAGTTTTGGTGGCCTTCACTAGAAGCATTCAAGATTATCTTTTGACCATGTGCTCTAGTCTAGGAATTGGCTCACTAGAGAAAGTATGGTGCTGTTGCTGTTTTTAAGGAAGTCACACGTTAAGGTGAGAAGCAGACAAGTGAAAACTTAGATCTGAACTTAGAGGAGTGACGAGTAGGCAATTACTGCTTTGCTGAAACACAAGGGCGGTGAAAACAAAAGCAACCCCAAAACCAGAAGCTCCTGGCATGTCACTAGGTCTAAAATACTATATTTTTTTTCCTTTGAACTTTATGCAGTCTTTGATTTTTAGATTCCACGTGCAATAAATAACTTTGGAAAGAGTAACACATTAAGTGATATGAACTACACTTCAATGAAGATTTAATTCTATGTTATTTAAGATATAAGGTAAAATGATGTAATCAAGAGACATTAAAATAATTTGGCTCAAGTAACACACCAAAGGTGGCCAGGCTGCACTGCTGTAATCTGAGGAACAGGATTCTTCTGTCTCGTTGCTTTGCTGTCTCCCAGTATGTTGACCTGATCAGATATGTCTCTCAATATCATGTCTGTGCTATGTCAGCTGCTTGTGTGAGGAGGAAGAAGAGGATAAGGCAGACTCTTTTATGAGTCATATCACCTGTGTATTTAGAAAGGCCTAGGTCTTTCAGAAAGTTTGCCAAGATTAAGTTGTCTGATAAATGTGTCGCAGAGACTCTTAATTGTTTCCCAATATCCATTTTCCTCCTCTTCCTTTTAGTAATAAAAACTTGTGTGTTTTGGAATGTTCTATGGCTTAACAAGTGTGGTCCACATACATCCAAAAGAGCCGGGTTCACAATCCAGGGCTGGTGATAACAACCAAGATGAGCAACTGAATAAAATAAATTAATGCTTCTTCCTCTTCTCTCTTCCTGTCTGCCTGCCTCTGCTCACCTTAATTCCTACTTGTAACTTTCCTTCAAAAAATACATAGTTATGAAGAAAGTTGACTTGTCTGGGATGTCGTCTGACATCTCTCAGTTATCTGATCTCAAATTCTCTGACACTAACTGGATAGCTCACCATAAAGCTGAACTATCTGTAATTAGCAAAGTCTCCACTGGTGAAGGGCTCAATCTCACAGTTGCCCCCACTTCAATTACCACTTGAAAGTCCCAGTATTTCACACCAACCAGTTTATAAATTCAGTCATTTCCATGACCCCCCGAGAGTTTGATAATTTGCTAGAATGACTCACAGAACCCAGGAAAACTCTTTACTTATTGCTACTGGTTTATTATAAATGATTCAACTCAGAAACAGTCAACAGTCAAAAGAAATGAATAGGGCAGGGGATGGTCTGGGGTTTCATTCTCTCATAGGCCTGCCACCTTCCTGGGACCTAGATATGCTCACCAACCTGGAAACTGTCCATATCTGGTGGCTTAGGAGTTTTTAGAGAAGGTTTATTAATAAGACACAGTGGAATAATAAATCATTGACCATTGGTGGCTGAACTCAACTTCCAGTCCTTGTCCACTTCCTGGAGGTCAGGGGGTGGGGTTGAAAGTTCCAACCCTTGATTCACTTGGTTGGTTTCTCTAAACCTCATCCTGAAACTATGTAGGGGAGCACCTCTAGTGGCCTCATTAGCATAAAGTCAGGTAGTATTGAAAGGGGTTCAATGTAAATAACCAAAGACAGGCATGACTCAAGATATTTCAAAGGTTTTACGAGTTCTGTAGAAGAACTAGGACTAAGACCAAAACCATCTCTTTCTGAAAATGCTCACCTTTATAAAAATCACAATACAGCGATGAGGTAAATCACCTCCAAAGGATGCAGATCCTATTCCCCTGGTATGTGCTGTCTGAGGTCTGTGGTAAAACAACCAGTGTGAGCAACTAAAATGGAAATAAAACGAAATGCTTCTTCCTCTTCTCTCTTCCTACCTCTGCCTACTTGCCTTCATTCCTGCCTGTACCTTTCCTTAAAAAAATAAATAAATAACCCAATGTAAGTAGAATGCATTGCTCTCTCTTCTATGCTCCTTTACCTACCAGTGACTATCACTGTGTACTGTTCTTATCACACCGTTCTGCAATAACTCAATAATTTCTATTTTCTGTTCTTCCAACTATGATGTGTGCTCTATGAGACAGTATTGAACTTGCCTCAGACTCTGCCATCTAGTGCAGTGCTTTGCACATGCTTTCTCTGTATACCATATAAAGATTTCAAGTGCATAAAAAGTAGAGTCTGACACTGCTGACCTCTGTGGTTTGTGGGTTTGTGTTTAAGCTTTTTTTGGTGTTAGTCTCGGAACTAGATCATGATGTTGCTATTTCTTAGCTCATGCAGGTTTCCTGAGAATATCAGTTCTGGTCTCCTATAGTTGAATCCAGTGTAGTCTGAGGGGAATTCAGAGCTTATAATTGAGTTGGCTTCATAATAATAAAAACTGAATTTCAGGGAAAGTAGGCTATCTAATGCTCTGTGTTTCACAGACTGCATTCTTTATCGGACAGTTTTTCTGTAGAATATTCCAACTCTGTTAAAAACTTTTAAGTCGGTTTTCTGAGGATGTTGTGATTTAAAATGAACCTTCAGAATCCTAGAAGTTTGACATTTGCCTGAATGCTTAAAAAGTGTTCTCAGTTCCAGAGAGCTAGGGTTATAACTGTATGTGTGAGTGTGTGTGTGTGTCCTTATGAACTTGTCAACCATTGTTTCTTTGTCTTTTTGTAATGGACTATTTAAAGTCCTTTAACCTGCAAAGGAAATAACACCTTGGGCCATTATACAGCCTTCCTGATTGCCTCATTTGAGTAGCAGTTCAGGAATACTCATTTCCTGTTTTGATGGTCAGTAAAATGGGAGTTATAGAATTTTACACAATGAGAGAACATGATTCCTGCTGGTCAACTATTTTAGCTACTGATCCTGCACTGTTTCAAATGTTTGCTCCCCTTTGGTATAAAAAAGCTTCTAGCTAGAGAGAAGCTGCTCCAATTAGCTTTTTCTAACATCCTTTCTCTATACGAGTATAATCAGGTTAACTCCCAAATCTTTTCGTTGAGTTGCAACTTGTATCTGGGGCAGAGATGATTAAGGTATAAACACACAAGTATTATTGGAAATTTCTATCCATGTCAATAAAAAGTAATAGTATAGGACTTCTTTTTAATATCTTTCTCTTCATACCAAGAAGCAAAGCTTAGCATGAACTTTTGTTGATTAAGCTATCAAATCAGGGTGTAAGTTCATATGTAAAGAACTTTAATATCGAAGGCATGCTATATTATTTGTTTCCAACTACATTTTATTCAAAGTATCTAACTGGTTTGCATATTTCCACATAAAGGCATTACATCATTTCAAGATACTATACTTCTATGCCTTTGAATTGAACTTCTCTTTCATACTACAAACTGTAACACATGAAAATATTTGCAAAGGCCAGAAGATTTGGGGAAAACAGGAAACTTGAAGAAAACTTACGGGAAAGGCTTTTTTTTAATAGAAGATAAATGAGTTAATTGGAATTTCAATCACAGGAAAAGGAAAGAAGATTTTTGAATCTAAGTCTCCTTTTTCTTACCATTGTGTCAGGAAATTCTGATTATAAAATTCCTCATGTAGGCGTGATAAACAAATTCTGACAAAAAAGATTATGAGAGAGCCTGACAAAATGCAGGGAGTTCATCCTGACCCAGACAGCGGTTTGGAATCTCAGGAGCAAGGGTGAGAACCGGTTGGGCAAGAAAACAGCATGAGCCAAGATAAGTGTGCAGCCTCCTTACCCCACAACACAATGCAGCTGCACCAGACGTGCAGATAAACTAAGAACAGCAGTATTCATCCTCGGAAACAGCCCACACCTATCACCTAAAAGGTCACCCTGACTCGTCTAATCAGAGACTGACACCCCAACCTCATGACCCTCTCCTTATCTTGCGGTTTTTGTGCTTAAAATCTCTGTCCCTGAAACAACCAGCTGGAGTCTTAGCCTCCCTGGCTGGATCCATTCTCTCTCTCTGCTCCCCGCTAATAAACCCCCAACTTGCATACTCGCTGCACCTGTTTGATCTCTTTAGCGACCCTGAACCAACAGTTATGGTGCCGTGACTCCGATCAGGCACCCCCAGAGGCCTACTGCCCACTCCCTCGCCCTTTGGGGCCTCTCAGGTGGTCTCTAAGCCGGCCCCTATCTGAAGCCCAGAGTCGTTCAGGAGCTCACAGGACTGTGGCTTGAGTCCCTACGCTTTCTCCATGGCTCCCTTTTGTTGATACACAACAGATCTTCATACAACACCAGACACTGATCCAATGGGTGAAATCCCTTCGCAACCCTGTAGAATTGGTTTGTGAGTTTTGTTTTGGGTCACCCGGACCCCACTCTCAGCATCCCTGCCGACTCATCAAAACTGAGCACTCAGTTGAAACTCTCCAGGTCCAGGTGACGGCTTTCCTTGGCCAAGGACGCCTTGGGCGAGTCCCACCATCTCACTCACTACAGGTCCTCACCAGCGACGCGGGGACCCCTGCCTCACTGGGAGAGTCTGGGTCGGGATTATAAGACTCACCCTGTTTTGCCTTTCTGACCTGATTTTCAGGTAAACTCATGGGAAACTGACACTACCGCCAGAAGACACTCCTCTCGGATGTCTCGTTCTCAGCCTTCATAAACTCTGATTAGGAGAGATTAAACCAAAGAAATTCCTGTTCCTTTCTACTGTGACTTGGCTGCAATACTCTTTAGATAATTAGAGCCAGTGGCCAGAAAACAGCACCTTTCAATTTCCAAATTCTAACTGACCTTGACAATTTCGTTCGGTGTACCGGCATGTGGTCTGAGGCTCCCTATAGTCAGGCTTCTGGATCCTTCAGTCTCACCCTTCTTCATGTCATCTGTCACCTCCTTCCAAATCCTCTTCAACAAAAAAACCTCTTGAAACTAAATTCCCTCTGGTAACTAATCTGCCACTAACAGATAATTCTCTGGATAGCGCCTCCTCCTTAGACCCTGCAAATTATCCCCACCCCCATATGCAAGCTCCAAGAGTCACTGTGTCCCCAAATGGCACCCTCAATCCTTCCATTTGGCATAATTTGGATAATTTTTGCCATTGCAGCAGAAATTGGTTGGGAAACTCCTTCAAGATTTTTTATCTCTGCTCTAAGCCTAAAGCTCTCTGCTTCTTAGACTCTTTCCTATCTCTCGCATTCTCTGAATTCAGAGCCTATTAATCCCACAGACCTGTTTTTTCCACCCCATCGTCCTCCCAGTAATTCCCAACCCCAACTTCAACCTTGGCTTCTGATCCACACTTCCCTGTCCTTACTCAAGGGCACAGGCCGCAAATGCGCCATGGACTTAAAACTGAACTCTGCTGTCTCTGCTCCCTCGGGGCACTTATTCTTCCCTCAGCCTGGGTAGCCAGAGCCAGGGCTGGTCTGCGCTGCCTTTACATTCCCTTTTCTTGACTGGTCTCTTTCTCTCAAATGGAAGTCTGCTTAGGTATTTTTCCCTCAGGCCCAGCTACTTTCCAGGAGTTTGAATATGTGACCTGTGCTTACAATCTTTCCTGTAATCTCTTTATTATCCTCTACTACCGCAAATTACAAAAATTGGGAAATGGCCCACAGACCCCTCAAAAACCTTCTTAAGGCAGGTTTTCAGGTCTTTAATAATAGAGCTAAGGAGCCTCAGCAGCAACATCAAAAAGATCAGGCTAAGACAAAAGTCCAATAACTGGGCTTTCAGCTCCTGGCCACTGTCTCCTGGGAAGCTCAACAGAGACCTTGTTACTAGCACCCAGCTGGGCTCAGGGTCTCAATGGGCACCAGGCCATGTTTCTGGGTTCATGTTTCAAATGCAAGTGGGAGGGCCTTGGGCCTCCTCAGTGCCCCAACCCTCAAGTCCCCTTGGGGTTCTGCCCTTTGTGGTGTGGACAGAGGTGTTACAAGTTGAACTGGCCCCGGGCCCCCAAGGTAAGTGGGCACTCCTGCCTGGGACCTCATTGCTGGCGATGGCCCCAGCGGCACACAAACTGCTGGGACCGCTGATGGAAGGCTGAAGACCCACCTGGTAGATGACCACTGCGACCCCATTAACCATGATCAAGCCCCAGGTGACTGGTGGTGGCAGATAAGGTGATCTTCTTTTAACTGATACAAAAGCCACATGTTTGACTCTAATTTATTCTTGCCCTGTTGGAGACTTCTCAATATCTATTATGGGGGTAAATGACACTCCCTCATTCCCTAAAGCCACCCCTGTGTTGTTGGAAGCCTTTATTCTCTATTCTTCCTCTCTCAATGAGCTACAGCCTGAAAACAATCTCCAAGTTTTCTCACCAGCATCAAGGCTAGAGTGCCTCTCTAAATCCACTTCCCTTTCTTTTCTCCAAGCTAGGTCTTTTTCTAAAGGACAGACTATAATTTCTCCTCATCTGCTCTCTTCTTGACTGAAAATCTATATAACTCAATCCCTTTCCCAACCCCTTTATTCCACTGTGTTTACCATAAGGTTTTTTTTCTCTCTCTCTGACTCTAATTTCGGTGGTATCTCTCTACCTGTCCCACTCACTGTAAAATCCACAGGCTGATGCCAGTCTGTTTGCTGCTTTTACGTCTTGAAGTTAAAGAGCAGCTACATCCTACAAGCAATTAAAGGAGGAAAATGGATCTCTCTCTGTCCCTCCCTCCCTCCCTCCCTCTCTCTGGAATATAAGTCTCATAAACTATGCAAACTAGATAAGCTTCAGCTAGGTGTTTGAAAAAAATTGTAAATGAATGAACATGTTTCTGAATGGAAAGATATAGACTGGATTTTTATTTTAGTAAGAAAGTGTTGTGGAAATTTTGTCTTTAGTGAAGTAAAGGAATCAGTAATGAATTAAAGGCAAAATGAGTGAATTTGGCATGTAGTAAGAAGCTTTATGCAAGTGAAAAATGTTTGTGGAAGAAGTATTCAAAGAGATACCTTAGTGTGGTTACAGCAGTTAAGAATGGAATAAGTTTCTTTGGAAAATCAAGGTGTAAGGGTTAAATATTATATGTGGAAGCTTAATAATTGATGTGTGTTGTAGGGTTATATAAAATTCCTAAAAGGTCTAATATGTTTGGTTGCTATTCTATTTACTATTTTAAAACATTGTACACTGCAAAATCAATCAAACATTGTCAATTGTGTTATAACCAAATCTTTAACTATGGTTATTTTACGCTTTACTATTTAGAGAAACTATTGTTTGCTGATATTTTCACGATCAAAAATCTGTCACTGGAAAAAAACAGGTTTTCATGCTTTACCAAATTAAGAAAGTACTTATTTTTCTTTTTTGTAAGCCATAATGGTTTGGGGCTACTAATGATCCAGGAGGCAGAGTCATACCCCTCCTCCCAAAGTTACTGCTCTCGGGAATCCACTGCTCTGCCTCAATTATCCTTTGCACTTGGTAGTCTCATCTTCTCTTCCTATTAAATTTAAGAAACTATATGTATAGTTTTTCCTTATAGAATATCTTTGCCTTTCTTACCAGTCGTATTGCTACTTAAATCCTTAATACCTCTTAAAGTCCTTAACAGAAGGAATAGGAAGGGAATAGAGGTCTAGGTCAGGAACAAACAGGCTCTAATTTTTTAATTGCTACCTTTGCCAGCACCTCCAGCCAGCTTACCTTAGACATCAACTAAGAAGACTGATCACTAAATGAACTTGAACAAAAAAAACCCCAGTTACCATTGCGGCAAAGCCAGTCACTTGAGCCAAAATGTACTCTCAAACCAGGAAACCACATGGGTCATGCCATAGTGCAAAAGGAAGGACATAAGAAGAGAATGTTTCTATCTACAGAGTGAGAAGGGACCACCTTTTCATAGTCAAGCCTGTGCATCAAGGGCTGAAGATCCAATGATGGGGCCCAAGGAGCAATCTGACTCCCAACTTTTCATCCCAAAGGTTGAGCCTCAGGTAACTATGATATTGGAGGTAAAACTTTAATTTTCTCATTTGCGAAAGAGCCATTTTGTCCTCACCCAGCATTCTAATCCCCAATTTATTCTTCACATCAGGTTATGAGCATAAATGAAAGGTACTCCACCTGTTTACTCTGGTCATCTATTTCTATTCTTTGTATTTTCTTAACATAAATAATGCGAGGAGAAATTACTCTAAAAGTCATACCTTGCTTTGTGAATTGCCTTAAGTTTAATGGTCATTTCAAATTGTCTCTAGTTAATCTTTTGAACTGTCCACTATGCTACAGAAGGAAAAATTGAACTGGTTTCTTCCAAGAGCCTTTCACCCTGTAAAAATTTTCAGGCCACTGCTGGCCTTGTCTGAAAAAATTTGACCACAGTCATTTAAAAGTTTTTGCCTACTACAGTAAAATGAGGACATTGTAAACTTTGTACACGTATTCAGAAGGAAGTCTTGCGTTCCAGGTGAAAAACCAGTTACCTGTGAGTCAATCAAAAATTCCCCTTCAAAGCAGTCCTTTTGGATAAGTAAATGTAGTTGGTGCAGATGCTTCATTATTGTTTTCCTGGTCCTCTGCCTCTGAAAGCTCACCCACACCAGGAAAATCTCTGTTCTACCTGCATTTGGAATAGAGCTCACCAATGACTATAACACTTTCCAAGTTTAACTACTACCCTCTTATATTTTCTTCTTATACTTATGATTTTCACTGTTGTCTTTTCCTTAATGAAATTAAACATGTAATTGTACCAGTTCTAGTCCTTTCTAATCTGGAAAACCTTTCTTTGCTGCATTTTTTTTCTGAAAGGCATGGCAATACCCTTGGGGTCCCCACTCAGACTTTTCCTGAATCAGTCCTTTTCAGGATCCCGACTCATATTTAAACTCTGCCTTTTTAACCTGTTATTTGGAATTAATATTCATGTTCTGAAGCTACATGAAACTCCTAAAATCTGATGTGGTCTAATAGAGAACATGTCATTCTGGTTATAATTCTAAAATGTTCTATACCAATTGTCCATCGGTCCCTCCTAGACTAAACCGACGTCCCTTACCTTTTCTCTGCCCCCTTTCTCCTTTTTTTTTTTATGTAACAGACAGAAATGACAGAATGCAAGGAGTTCATTCTGACCCAGACAGTGGTTTGGAATCTCGGTAGCAATGGTGAGAATGGATTGGGCAAGAAAACAGCATGAACCAATATAAGTGTGCAGCCTCCTTACCCCACAACACAGTGCAGCTGCACCAGATGTGCAGATAAACTGAGAACAGGAACCTCACTGGCAGTGGTCAGCCTCGGGAGCAGCCCACACCTCTCAGCTTAAAGGTCACCCTGACTCGTCTAATCAGAGACTGACACCCCAACCTCATGACCCTCTCCCCATCTTGCGGTTTTTGCGCTTAAAATCACTGCCCCTGAAACAACCAGCTGGAGTCTTAGCCTCCCTGGCTGGCTCCATTCTCTCTCTCTGCTCGCTGCTAAAAAACCCCCAACTTGTTTACTTGCTGCTCTGGTTTGATCTCTTGAGCGACCCCGAACTCACAGAGACAAACTAGTTGACTTCTGAAAAGTATATTTGAAACTCCTAACTCCTAACTTCATTTTAGAGTGAAATATTAACTATGCAAAAGAATAAGAATGAAGAAAAAAATCTATCGTGGGGTAAAACATAAAAGCTAACAGTGGAGAGAAGACTGTATCCCTGGCTCCATATCATTCATACTCCTTGCCTTTTAGTGCATTCATGTATTTATTTTATTCACTTATTTAGTGTAAAATACATGTTTGCTATCAGAGAGAAGTTAGCAAGTCTGAACCTGTTTTCCAAAGCAATGAAGCTTTTTTTTTTTAATCCATTGAAATATTACATAGTATGTAGAATGGATCCAATCTCAGTGCATTCCTATGTTGAGGTCAAACACTGACATCATTTCATTTATTTCAGAAAAGCATCAAAAATATTCTAACTTTGTTGTGACTTGCATGGTGCATGGACATGGAAATTAAATCAGGGGTGTACAAAAATGCTGTGGCATCCTGAAAGATAAGGGATACTTTGGTGATAAGCTGGCTGAAATTATTTAATTTTATTCTGGTTGAAATAAAAGTCTTGTTTATGTAAAGAAATATTGGACAAACTTTCAATGGAAGGAAATGTATACATGTAACTTACTGAATTTCAATTTAAAATTAATTCCATTGAAGGAATATTGTGTCATAATATTAAATAAGTTGAAAGTGTGCATCTTCATGTATATATATACATATATATGTATATAGCACAATGACTTCATCACTATTTTAGTTTTTCTTTCACTATACAATCAATCCCAAAGATTTTACAAATCAGAAGAACCTTAGCCATCTAGTTCGAAATGCTCATTCTACATGTGAGAAATTGACCATTTCTTAGGGAAAGTCAGAGGCAATTTTTGTTTGGAATTGAAGGTTCACTTACATGACTTCTGAAGCCCCATTCAATACATTTTATGAAACTTGAGTTCCAAAAAGGTTAAAGAAATTGTCCAAGGTTACCTAGCAGATTGGGATTGAGAGAGACTGGAGTAGAATCAGGTTTTTAGATTCCACTTCTCTTTATGACTCTTCTCATAGTTAAATGTATTTGAAATGCCAAACAGTGAAGTACTTGGGGGTAGTACACTCTGAAAAAAGACAGACCTGGCAATCACATGCTTACCTTTGGATTATCTTTTAATTCCTACTGTGCTGAGTCACATAGTAAAATAACATTGGCAGACTGAATTGCCGTATCAGGAACTAATTAAGACAGGGGAAACAGCTCCCTTGAACTTTGTGGCTTCCTCTGCATTTTTTGACAAATGTAACTTTGAATACTGACCTGCTCTGAATGCAAATTTTTTTCTGTCAGTTGGTACTTTTTGGTGAATAAAGCAGAGCTCCTCCCACATAAAGACTTCAGTTCTAAGGTCATTTAAAATCCATTAAGCTCAGAAGCTGTTCATTGAGACAGATTTCAGTGGTATTGCAGAAGAATTTGATTACATTGGATACTTTATTCTGTTTACAGTAAGTCTGGTACTTAAATTTGGGTGTGTGGGGTATGAGAGGTAACTTGAATCTGTTTCATTTTCTTCACCTTTAAAATGAGCTTTTAAATTTTTTGTGACAAAAGTTATCTGCCTTGATAGAACATTAATTTGGGGAAATACTTCATTTTTTGCATGAATCTAAATAATCGGTGCTGGGTATTCAGTATAAATAAGACTATTGTCTTTAATTTCATTGTTGTTGACTTATTATCCTTTATTTCCTACAAAAATCATTCTTCATATAAGTAAACTTGCTCCTTTGGAAATGATTAAGAATAGGTGCATTTCAGAGTCAAGAGATTTTCTGAAATTATTTTCTGTTCTTTTTTTTTTTTCTATAAATAAGCATCCACACTTTGCAGTAACTTTTCTCTCAAGTTCAGACATAACCATAGAGCGCCTCCAAAATGGATGATTTAACTTTATATAGTGTTTTGATTTAATTTATGGAACGTGCATATCCTCTGAATGTAGTGATTTCATTTATTTGTATGTTATGCTTACTATATAGTAGAGTTGTTAAAACAGAAGCTGCAATTTTCACTGCTTTTGCTTGAAATAAACTATCATCATGTACATTTGATACTTGCTATGGTAGAATACGTAGTTAAAATTTAAATCTAATCATTCACTTTGGACATTTTCAGATTATTTGGATTCTTTTTGACATGTAAGAGGGCATATAAAGCCAAGACATGAATACAGGCCATTCACTAGTAGCTTCTGAGTGAAATTTTATTAAGATATAGAATGCTTTAGAGAGCTCAGGATTTATGATAAAGTGCATGGATTTATTATTATTGTTGCTACTACTGTTAAGTAGAGACCAATGAATCAAGTATTTAGGAATAGTTTTTGATTCCAGATCTCCCTCATCTAGTCATGTGACCTTGGAATGCATGCCCCCCCCCCCTTTCCACTGTAGTTTGATTTGAGAAGCATGTGACAGATATCTATCTACAAATGTCTTCATTGGCCTGTCACATGCAGTTTGTATGACATTTTAACAGTAAGCTCTTTGATTTGGAAGAACTGTTTTTGTTTCTTATTTCTTTTTCTTTTTAAAGGAAACATACAGGGGGAAATGAAGGCGAACAGACAGACAGGCAGGAGGAAGAAGCATTTATTTATTTTACTTAGTTCTTCATCATTGGTTATTTCCCCCTGGACCTAGGTCTGAACCCGGGTCTTTGGGATGTATGTGGACTGCTTCCTGTGGACTTATCCACTAGGCCACCAGGGCACAATATTTGTTTTATTATGTTTTTTGCCAGTGGGGTGTCGGCGGGGGGAGTGGGGGGCGTTGTTTCAAATGCACATGCATTTAGAAGGGTTCCCATATGGAATCATAGGAAAGAGCAAAGATTTTAAAGACAGGAAGACCTGAACTTGAATTCTGATTCTGTCGCATCCTAAGCTCCATTTTCTTCTTGTGGAAAACAGATAATAGCGCATGTGCATAAGCCCTTGTTGTAATAGCCACAATATACTGAACATCTGGTGTGGGTAGCAGTGGGAGAGTGATAAGAGCACTGGAGTGGAAGTCAGGAGACTTGGTGTCCGGCCATATTTGTTTCATCCAGTCAGGTAAACAATTTTTGTTTATTTAAAAATTAATTATGATTGCTATTTCATTAGTTTTCAATACTATAAAAGTTTCAGGAGAATAATTCACACTCCTGTCAATGTATATCACATCACACTCACCACCAGAGTTCTAGTGCCCATTACTGCTATCAGTTTTACTCTTTCAACCCCAGTTTCCCATCTACCCCTTGAGTGGTAACCGCAGTCCTGTGTCAGAGTCTGGAAAGTTTTCTTGTGTTTTGTTAGTTATTCTGCTGTTTTTTCTTTCTACACATGAGTGAAACTATCAGTTTTTTTTCTTCCTGATTTATTTTGCTTAGCATAATCAAGTTCCATCCAGATTGTCGTAAAGGGAACAATTTCATCTTTTTAAGTAGCTGAGTAGAATGCCACGGGGTATAAACGGCGTATCTTCTTTATCCAGTTTTCCATTAGCAGCCATATAGATTGAATTCGTGTCTTGGCTGTAGTGAAAATTGCCGCTGTGAATGTTGGGGCTCAACTCTTTCTAATTAGTGCTTTTGTATTTTTCAGATATGTACTTAGACATGGGATTCCAGGATGAAATGGTAGTTCCATTTACTTATTTATTCATTTACTTATTTATTTTAAGGAAAGGTGCAGGCAGGAATGAAAGCCAATAGGCAGGCAGGCAGGAAGAGAGAGGAGGAAGAAGTACTTATTTTATCTAGTTGTTCACCTTGGTTGTTAAACCTTGGTCCTAGGACATGAACCCGAGTCTTTGGGATACATTTATTTTTAAAGAAAAGTTGCAGGCAGGAATGAGGGCAAGTAGGCAGGCAGGTAGGCAGGCATAGAGAGGAAAAAGCATTTTATTTAACCTTTATTTAGTTGTTCACACCGTTGTTTTTTTGTTTTTTTTTTTGCCCTGGACCTGTGAATCGAGGCTAGGGGATGTGTCGTGCCCTCATTCGGAGGTGACTGATCTAACCACTATTCCACCAGGGCATGCCTATTTTTCTTTCTTTTTTTTTTTTTTTTCAGGACTCTCCAAACTGTTTTCCACAGAGGTTGCACTAATTTACATTCCCATTAACAGTGTGGGAGAATTCCTTTTTCTCCACACCCTGGACAGCACTTACTTCTAATCTTTTTGATCTAGGCGTTTATCACTGCTGTGAGGTAGTATCTCTTTGTGATTTTGATTTGTCTTTCCCTTGTTCAGGTAAATATTGATCAATACCTATTATTCTCATGCAATGTGCTAGATACTGGGCATGCCACATTGAACAATTTGAAATCCCCGCTTTCTTATATCTTAACTTGTTAACCTATTTCCATCTCCTGGTCATATAGAGAAGATTCATTTTCTTCACATTTTAGACAGAGATACATTGGTGATGAGCAAAAGAAAATATGACCCCTGATATTCCTGAGAGCACAATCTAATGGAGTAGAAATTTATCAGATAACCTCACAAATGAATATAAGATTAACACCACTATAAATCTTTAAAAAAGACAGTCAGTGCTATAAAAGCATGTGGCAGAGGCCTCACTTTAACTTCTCTGAACAACTGGCACCTGAAGAACCAATCAGTATGAATCAGGTCATGTCTTTACATGTCCTTACACATTCCTCAGGCACCTCACCTCTTTAACACCCTATTGATGACTGTTGCAAACTTTCTGCTCCCTTTTTAACTCTCTTATTCAGCTACTACATTTTTTTTCTCAGAAGATGTGTTTGTCTCTCATTTCACATATAAAATAAAAGCAGTCAGGTGTACCTGAATATCTTATAGACCCACAGTATTTGTCTTGCATCGTCTATGCTTTTGTCCTGTCTCAGAGGACAGACTAGCCCTCCATGAGTTCAAGTTCAATCTCTCCACCTTTGTCTTAGATCCCACAGGCTGTTCCCTTTCTTTTTCAAGATCTCTTTACATATTCATCCCCCTCTTCTTCTGAATACTTGATGTCTTCTCTATGATTCTGCAGCAAACAAACAAACAGCAAAACCCCTCAAGTCACCTTCTCTCGACTCTTCCTTATACAACCAACACCTGTACAACTCTTACAAGAAAACTTCAATAAAAATGGTGCGCACATATACTGCTCTAGCAAGTGACACTAATTACTTCTTATTTCCAAATGCAACATATGTAGTTCTTGTCTTACTTTCCCCTATGTCCCCCCTTTTTGACTTGTGAGGCACTTGACTTTTGCATCCTTTTTCCTTCAAGTCTTCTGCTTTATTAGTTTTCCTTATACCCCTTCTTCCTGTCGGTACCGACTTACTGCCCTCAGGATTAAATGAACAGTCCTTTAAGAAGACCCTGAAGTCATATCTATGTACATCTTACATGGCAGTCAAAATAAACCACTTGTATATTGCTGAATTTATTAAGTTTTCTCACTTCCCATCTTTTGATTAATCTATTATCACTTCCTTCAAATTTCCCTTTAATCCCTTGGCAAACACCTACTCTACTTCTGTGAGATCCTTTAGGTTCTGCTTCCTCTAAGGACTTTTACTTAATCTGTACCACTCCCAAAACAAGATTAAGTATCTGTCCTCTGTACTTACAAGTGCTTGCCTTGCTTGTAATTTACCACACCTTATTTTAATTGATGCTAATGTGAAATGAGTCCACATTTTAAAATGTTCTTTAAGCTACCTTGCACCCAACATTCTGCCAGCCAATGCTGTATAGTCTCCTCCTGGGTTATGCAATTAGTCTAAGGCCTTAGGCAGCACCAAAGTACTAGGGAAGTTCTCTGGTCATTGGTCATTCATTTTTCTGAGAATTCTCTGATACACTATTTTGTTTTAATATGAAATGGTCCTTTCAGGTTTGATGCTGTTGCTTCTACATCATGCTTGGGGGACTGGATCATTGCTGAGATCAGGTCCCTTGTGCCTAGGACCCAGCACAGTCATTGAAATTCCTTGGAATTTTCACCCCCTTCCAGCTACCACCAGAAAATGCTGACTGTTCTCCTTGACACCTATAACCCTTACAAGATTCTTGTCTTTTTTTTTTTCTTTCTAAAAATGTGTGCTTTTTCTTCCTCAATAACCTAAATGGAATTTTATCTGTTCTTTTAAGATCTGCACTCCCAAGCTAGTGTCTCCATGCACTTGGGTTTTCCAAATGCAAAATTAGGGAGGTAAGTCTGTGTGGGAAACTTCTGCTTTTGGTCCTGGCAACAGGAAAGGAGCAGTTGAACCTTGAGTGAGGTAAGGAGGAATAAAGTGTTTTGTCTTTCTTTATCTATCTAGCTAGCTAGCTAGCTAGCTAAGGACAGGTGAAGGCAGCAATGAAGACAAGCAGAGGCAGACAGGCAGGACGAGAGAGGAGTAAGAAGCACTTTATTTTATTTAGCTGTTCATCTTGGCTGAGGTTTGAAAAGCCGATTGAACTTGATTATGAGATGGCGCTGCTACACCTTCAAACTACTGTATGCCTTGGTGCCACTGGTGGAGTAGCAGTTGGGTCCACTGCTTCCCATTGAGTGTAGCGCACAGACATCCCAAGGACCTGGGTTCATGTCCCGGGTTGAGGGGTAACAACCAAGATGAGCAACTACATAAAAATAAAACTCTTCTGCCTCCATTCTCTTCCTGCCTGTCTACCTACTAGCCATCATTACTGCCGGCACCTTTCCTTTAAAAACAAACAAGCAAAATTATCTTTAAGTATATAAGATGTCTATATGGATTTAATGTACATTATAAGATTCATGATAATGTGAGTGAGGTCGGAATTTAAAATTCACATGAGAAATTTTAAGTTACTAAGGATTGTACTGTTTTTGTTACAGCAAGAGGAAAAGAAGAGAAGTTATGGGGGAGATTGTATAATCAGGATGATGAAGGGGTTTTTATCTGATAGCGTCAATCATTTTAGAGCCAAAGTCTTGTAGTGATATAGGGAGAGATTGAAGATACTGTAAATCGCTTATAAATGTAAAGACTGGAATAAAGTTTAACAAAGACTTGCAATAGTGTTTCTGAGCAGTATTGTGGGTTTATTTAAAGTTGTCTTGCAAAAAATACACTTTAAGCAATAAAATCAAGTTAATGGCTACAAGAAAGGAAGGGGTAGGGGTGGGCAAAATAGAGGGGATTAATTGTAAGGTGGAGGAAGAACTGAAATTTTGGTGGTGTATTTAATATTTACAGATGTTGATTTATAAAAATGCACACCTTAAACACATAAAATAGTAAGTTGAAGGTTCCTTCAATAAAATAAAGTTAAACAAGTGGGATGTTATGAATTGATCATGGAACTAATCTATTGTGGTATTTCTTTCAACAGCAGTCACCTGCTCAGGTACAATCAAAGAGAAAAGGAGAGTTGGATTCATAAGGGCTGGGATTTTTTTTTTTTTTTACAAAGGCATGATTAAAAGGCAGAGGTACAAGTTGAGTTTGGGATATAGAAGTGAATCTGGATTGAATAAAGAATGGAAGAAGTCAAAGTTTGACTGATAGATTTGGAGGAAAAAAGTCAAGTCTGTCAAACTGAAGAATGATCACAGTGGCATTAGTTAAGGATGCAAACTAGAATGAAAGAAGTGGCACTTTTGCTACAATTGATGAACATACACTGACACATCATAATTATCCAAAGTCCAAGGCTTACATAAAGGGTTCTCTGTTGGTATTGTACAGTTTATGGATTTGGACAAATGTATAATGACATGTATCCATGATTATAATACCATCATAGAAAGCACTTTCATTGCCCTGAAAGTTCTCTGTGCTCTGCTTACTCATCCCAACCCTTCACCCCAACGTCTGCCAAACAGTGATGTTTAGTGTCTCTGAAGTTTTGTTCTTGGCAGACTGTCATATAGTTAGAATTATACACTACGCAACCTTTTCAGATCAGCTTATTTCACTTAGTAATATCCATGTCTTCCTGTCTTTTCATGGCTTCAGAGCACGTTTCTTTTTAGCGCTGAATAATATTCCATTGTTTAGAGATATCACGGTTTATTTATCCATTCTCCTACTGAATGACATCTTGATTGCTTCCAAATTTTGGCAATGACAAATAAAGCACATCTGTGTGTAGGTTTTTGTGTGGATGTAACTTTTCAACTCCTTTAGGTAAATATCAAAGAGTACTATTGCTTTATTGCATGCTTAAAAGCAGCTATCAAAGTGGCAAGAAAACGAGTGAGTGGGCAGATTTACCACTTAGGATTATGAAGTAAATTTTGAGCTTTAAAGCAGATGACTATAAGGAACTAGTCTTCTAAAGCAGAATGTTTTTTATGAAGGGCAATCAGTCCACTGAAAAACAGTATAACTCTGCCCCCATGTAAGTAAAAAATAGCTTTATTTTTTGTCATAAGCACTTTAACAAAGTAAACTTGCAAGGTCACTGTGATTAATCTTCAAGCGGTGCATGGAAAATATTATTCTGAAGCCAAAGAACTAATGAAAATGATTTAAGAAGGCAGAATGTTCCAGTATTTTTAAAATAAGGAGATCTAGTAATCCAAAAATATGTTAATTTTTACTTATGGCAAAAGAGAACAACCCAAGGAGAAGGAGAGGAAAAAGGAGAAAGAAAAATTAAAAGAAGAGAGGCATGTGGGAGGAGGAGAACCTGAATGATAACATAGATATTCTCCATGCTATGCGCCTTAAATAGTAAACTGTACATTTAAGCCAGAACAAAAATTATCTTGCATAGAGATATGCACTTACTGGAACTCTCTGGAATTATGTACAGTTGTATTGATTGATCCCTCACTTTCAAAGTTTTCAGAATACAAAGAAGTCTATGTCCTTATTTTGCATTTTGAAATAGGAACTAGAACCAGAATTTATGATATTCTTTGATTCAGATCATCATATTTCTAGACTAACTACCAAATTTAAAAACTGCCTTATGAAAATACAAAGTTGTTTTTGATCACTTTTGCAGCAGAAAGCAAATTCAGAAGAAAAATGAAATCTCTATTTTGCACATAGAAATTAAAGATGTATTGTCTGGAGAAATGGTGGATTAAAAAAATAATTACATCTCCTTAGAAGGGCAAGAAGTTGGGAGATAACTTTGCAAAACAATTTGAGCAGATGGAAAGCATTCATTAAAGTCATCATTGTTGAAAATGAACTTTGATAATTTTGAATTGCCAGGAAAAACTGTTCTACCTTGGTGTGGCACCCTTTGATAAAGACAGTAAAGTAAAGTACTCTGGCATGTTCCTCAAATGAGAATACCCAGGTATGGCAAAAACCTAAAGAACAGGATCACCAGGTGAGATTTCTCCAGTCATGGTTCTAAGAGGAAGAAATGAGTGATTTCTTCCTAGCTAGAACAACTTAGGTTTCTTCTTAACAAGTGTCTCAGAAAGAGTTATATTCATTATCTCCAATTTTTAGCCTTCCCTTCTTTCCTGAACATATTCTAATCTGTTTTGCTCCAAACATTTTGCTGAGTTTTTTTTTTTTTTTATCAATACACTAGTATCTTCAGTTTGCCAAATTCATTAGATCATTCTTAAGCATCATCTTAGTTGGCCTATCAGCAGTCTTTGACATTGTCTATTCCTGTATCTCTAGAACATTTTTCCTACTTGAGTTCTGGGCTACCACAAACCCTGGCATATGGGAGAGAAAGAGGGAGAGGGAGAGGGAGAGAGAGGGAGGGAGAGGGAGAGGGAGAGAGAGGGAGGAGGGAGAGGGAGAGAGAGAGGAGGGAAAGGGAGAGAGAGAGAGGGAGAGGGAGAGAGAGAGGGAAAGAGAATTTTTATTTACTTGTTTATTTTGTTGCCCGCCCCCTGGCCTTGGGATGAGAACCTAGGTCCTAGGACTTTCCATGATCCACATTCCAGCCTTCTCAGCCACCAAAGTCACAGAGCGTGCTCAGTTTTCCTCTTAATTCCCTGTCCTCTCCTCAGTCTCTTTTGTTGATATCTTCTCATTTCATTGACCTCTGTGTATTGGTGGCTCCCAGATCTCAGTTCTTCATCCTCTTTTCTTTATCTCATGTGCACTGTACCCTAGGTGATTTCAGTCAGTCCTGTGGTTTTCAATGCTATCTATGTGCTGGTGACTCTCAAATATGTCTATAGCTCTAGTCTTTCTTGTAATTTCTAGAATGGATTATCTAACTATTCTTCACCTTCTCCTTTGAATATTTAGTTAAGCAGCTCAAACTAAATTCTTCTCCATCATTCTGATGTTTCAAGCAGTTATGTGAGTTCCTGTGAAAAAAATAAAGGCATAGTTTTCTGATCAGTAAATCCTACCATTTTCTCCAGTTACCAGCTTGGTTCAAGGCACCATCAGTTCTTGCCTGGATTCCTGCTTCTACCCTTTTCTTCCTTACAGAGTAACCTTTCACCATGTAAATTACATCATCTGACCCGGCTCACCTGTCAAATTGTTTCCCATTTCAAGAACAGTAAATGATAAATTAATTACCATGGCCTACCCTCTGCCTACCACTGTGAGATCATCTAACCTTTCTTCCTTTTCCTAACCTACTCTTCTTGCTAACCCTAGAGTTATTTTCTAAACTGAGTCCCACATCTGGAATTCTGATTCCTTCTACCTGTAAGATGATTCCCTTATCTTTACCTGGTTCATTCTCCCACTTCACTGAGGTCACTGAGGTCCTTACCGTTTCTTTTTCAGAGAGGCATTCCCTTACTATCTAAAATGAACTGCCATTATTATCCTCTTTCATGTTACCCTGCTTTATTTTTTCATAGGACTTATCATTGCCTGATCTTTATTGTCTGTCTCCCATAACAGAAAGTGAGTTCCATGAGAACAGATACTTTGTCTCATTCACTACTATATCCCCAGTGCCTGGCATGTAGGAGACTTCCAAAAATAATTCTTGAATAATGAATACATGATAAAAACATGTATATGCTTTTGTTAGCATTATTTTCCATAACTGATGACACCCTATGTGATGTAATGCCATATATCTGTATGCTTGCAGTCTACACTTTATGGACCTGAAACAGTACTGGTGAACTAACCTGGTAATCACGTGAAACTTGCTATTATACATATTGACCTTCTGTTTTTACTTATTATGGAGGGGGTGGGACACACTGTTACTCACTTTTGAACTTGTTACATGAAGTGAATATTTTGGGCACATCGTGTTTCCTTGCAAACATGCATTCGGGAGCATCTGGAGTGGGGAGAAGGGTGTTGAGCAAAGAGGTTGTTTTGCTAGTTTCAGAGTGGTGCTGCCTTTCAAGATGCAATATTGTTCTTCGGCTCACAGTTCATTTGACTAAGGTATGTAAAGTGTCTTTAATACAATTGACCTATTTTAAGAAATTGATGACTTATGGGGACTTTTAGAAAGGATTTTGAAGGTCTGTTGGTGGTTTGTTGGATGAGATTATAAGCTAATAAAGCTTTGATCTGTTCAGATCAGGGATTGATTCTGAAATGTGCAATCTGCTTCATGAATTAACAATGTAAATCTGGCAGTTGTTATGGTGGCCTAAAGTCAAATTCTCTATCTTTGACAGTGCTTGAAGAAAATTTGTGAGTTGGATAAACTCAGAATGTCACACAGGAAACCATAAAATAGGATGACTAATCTTTTAGATGATTTTTGGAACATTATTCGTAAGTCTCAATAAGCAATCGTAGTATATTCATGTTATATATAAATAGATGTTAAAGAAATCTTTGTCAAAAAGAAGTCCTACCTGTATTTCATTTGTCTACAGTGATTTTCAACATTCACCATGTACCTTACCTCCTTGTGCATTTTTGTGGGAAATAACTTATTCCAGGAAAGTATGATGAATTTGTCTGATTCAAAGATCTTTTCAAAGTACTCAAAGTCATCTTCAGCATTCTTGATAAACTACTGTAATGCAGGACATATTATTTGCTAGTTATTATCTGAGTTCGATTTGACTCATCATCTATTCATAGGCTGATTGTACTGTGATTGAGCCATGTATTGATCTCAGTGTGTTGTCAAACCTCAAGATCTGACAAGCTTAGGAGGTGTTGTTTACAGTGCTGAGTCATGGCCATACTCCAGTAACTAGAACAGAGGTTTGTACATGTTGGCTAGTCTCCTTGAAACAACCTTAGTTTTTTAGGAGGTCAGTGCTTTTGAGTCATATCCTGAAACTGTGGATGGATACACAGTAAATAAACTGATAAACAGAATGATGTCTCAGGGATAACTTGTATGAGAGGGAATGGAGCTTCACTGAATTGAAATTATTTGCAAGACATCATTATGTGTTAAAAAGAGTACAATTTTTATAATTAGATATATTCATATTTTCTTGGATTGTTTATATAACCAAACTTTCTGAGCTTTAAAAAAACTCATTTGCAGTCTTAAGATAATAATAGTAAATATCAATGTTTGTGAGACTTAAATGAGCTCATCCATATCAAATATCTGGCACATAGTGTGACACTTGGTAAGAGCCTAATAAACTATGTTCCTTATTATTGTGTTTTCCTATAAACTGCTATGTTTTCCAATGCCTCCTGGCAAAGTTGGTGCTAAAGCCCAGATTTCCTAGTCAATGATGTTGCATGTAAGACCATTTAAATGATTATTTCACCCAGAGACGGTATGTAAATCTTTGTAATTACATTATTTCTTTACTTTTCTCTGATCAAGTCTTACTTTTCTGTTTTTCCATGTTCTTTTTCTCCAAGTTCTAGTTTTACTGCTTTGGTTATTTCTAGATACTTTAAATAATATGAATGGAGAGTATCCAATTTTATAACATTGATATATATTTTTTATCCAGTCACAACAGAAATAACATACCCATGCTTATTTTTGGTGGTTTTAGTAGAAGCCATTTAGTGACACTGCAAACTCGATCGTTGTTTTCTAGTAACTATTTGTCCCTGCATCCTGAGCACTGCTTTTACAAGCAGAATGAAAACCTGTGTTTACATCAGATGTTTTGGAAGAATCTTTTTTTTTCATTGTCAAGATAGAGAATAAACATTGCTACAAAACCATATTTTGTACGTGATTGCAAGTCACGTCATTATTCTAAGTACCAGTTTTAATGGTTGTAAATATGTAATATCAACCTTTATGCCTACAGGTCTATTTAAAGAGTTCAATAAATTCTTTGTAAACTATACAAAGTAAAACGAAAGCAAAGGATTATTGTTTTTTTTTAAAGTATTCTGTTTATTTTATTTAGTTGCTCATCTTGGTTGCTTTCCTGGGCCTTGGGTCTTGAACCAGGGACCTTGGGATACACGTGGAATGTGCCCCTTGAATTAAGCCTCTAGGCTACCAGGATGAAACAAAATTATTGTTTTTAAGACAAAGATCAGTAATGGCAGATAATGGATCAACAAAGGTGGTGGAAGCTGGAGATGAATAATAACTGCCAAGCTATCAACTGTAGACAGGTCAATTTTGTTGAATTAGTAGAGATAAATGTATAGAATAGGGCAAGTTATTTTCAAGATTTTGCTTAGCAGCAAGGTGCTCACGAGCAAATCCTCCTCCAGTATATAGAGCAATCTTATATTCTTGCACTTTCATATACCCTATTTCGTTTAAGCTTCAACATAAATCTGTCAAATCAGTTTCATTATCCAATTTACAGATGGAAACTGAGTTGTAATTTGCATCTTTGCACATTAGTGACTGAGGCAGGACTTCAATCGAGATTCATGCTTATACCACTAAGTTTTTGTTTTATTATAACAAGCTCCTGTGCTCTATGTGTTAGTTTATCCCCCAAATAATTAGTCATGTCCGCCTTTACAACAACTTACTGTAATTCTAAATTTGCTTTTGATGCGTTTTAGCCCTTCCCCCAGCTTCCCCTATCTTGCAATTTGTAAAATCTGCATTCTTGCCCCACTGGATAAGTGGGGATACTTACCATTTTCTTTTTACAGTTCTTAATTATCAGACAGGAAGAGAACTATTGGAGGTTCTAATTAATGTCTCTAAAGTAGAAAGGAGGTTGGGATGGAGGCTGTGATAATTGCCCATGATAACACATTTCTTGAAAAACCATAGTATTGGTAAGTACCTGGAGGTTCTTCAATAATGAAAAGATTATCCCAGTCAACTTTTAGAATGGGGGAATTGTAAGGCATGACTCCATGAGGAGGTAGGGAAGTGAATCTGAAAGCAGAAAATAACTTTAGGATTACCATTCTAAAGTGGGAGATTGTCTAAACAATAGTGTGGTGTGACACAGAGAGACACAAACTTGCTTACACATTGATCTTAAGTATGGATAAATGCCTGGGTTCATGGTCGTTATCATCAAGAGCTCTAGCACCAGACTGCCTGATTCCAATACGATTCACCATTTATGGTCTGTGTGATTTGAGGGATGTTTAATTTCTCAATGCTTCAGCTTCCGATCTTTAAAATAAGAATGAAAATAGTACACACATCCTCAGCTGATTGTATTATATGAGAAAAATGCCTGTAAAGTGTTTAGCACAGAGGAGTGCCTAGGATGCTGTGAATGCTGAATAAAGAGTCAAAAGTATTATAATTATTATTACAGTCGCTCTGACTGTTGTCACTGTACCTTGTATGTTAAAAATGATGTCACTGGAATACTACCTAACAAAGAAAACAGGCACTCATGGAGGTTTCTTGAATGATTACTCTGTTAGAAATGCCATGATGATGGTGGGGTTGGTGGTTTGTGTGGTGACAGTAGATTGACAACGGTTCAGGAGAGGACATCCTGTAAGATAAGTTTAGTATAGACTCCTTACAGAAAGGAAATTTTATTTCAGTAGAAAGGGCTCAAGAGAGCTGGGTTTTCATCTTAGCTTTGTTACCAACAAGTTGCGCGAGCTTGGATAGCACATCTTCCTCTCTGGGTAGTTTCTCATTTTTAATAAGACGGCCTGAGTGGTTATTAACTGTGTGCAGGGGGCGTGGTGTGTGTGTGTGTATGTGTGTGTGTGAAGTATATCAGAAACTTAAAAAATAATGTAGGTATGCATTTCGATTCCCCATTTTCCCTTTGTCTTCATGGCTCTTTCCTGTCTGTGAAAACTCCATCCTTCTTGGTAACCATATAGTATGTACAGCATCTAGTGAAAATCCTGTAACACAGAAGCCAAGGGGAGAATTGTCCTCATAGGTTTGGGTAAGTCAACCTGGAATCCTAGGTGTAATTCAGGAACTCCTCTTGGGAGTTGATAAATGGCTCAGCAAGCTAGCACTCTCTCATTTGCCACCTTTGTATAAATGTGTTCAACTGATCCAGGAAATACTATTTGATATACTGAGTCAAATTTGAGTAGCCTATAAATCAAATAGATGCAGGTGATTTTTAATTCCTGACTTAGTATTTATGCTGTGCATAACACAGGAGTATGAAATATTTAAGGACAAATGGGGTAAAGAGAAATTTGTTAAGCTGTCTCTGAGAGCATTGCAAGGGAAGCCTGATTGCCTCAGTCCTAAGTAATGTGAAAGGAATCCTCTTTGTCAAACCTCTTGCCTTGTATCCAAAAGTAACCAGTGTGTTCATATTGGTCTCTGAGTGCAGCTCTGTGGGAGATCTGTGACCTTCTGTTGACTCAATGTACCTATTAATTAGAGATGCTTTAGAGGACAGCAAAGGGCTGGAGAATGGGGAGGAAGGAATTGAAGAGAGAGACTAATTGGACCTTACTAAGAGAAAAGTCATCCTCTTACAATTTTATGAGGCATGGAAAAACACCCAACACAGTGTTTATTCAATCTAACGGCTAGTTGCAGGAAGACTTAAGTGCTAGAGTCCCAGAGGAAAAGTTCTCTAACCCCAGTCAAATGTGTGGGATCCAGCATAGTAGAGTGGAAGTGAACCAAAATCAGACTCATGTGACTGTCCTACTTTCCATTCTGTTGTTAATTTGCTGTGTAATCCTGAGCAAGTCTGAGTTTTACTTCCTAATATATAAAGAATTGGCTCAACACTGTCTCCCAGCTGCTTACTGGCTCCAACAGTCTGATCCCAGTGTTCTATTCCATCACAACTGAAAACTGCCGACTGTAGAACATTACAGACAGACCAGGTAGGATGAAGAGGTTGGGAGGGGGAAGGCCTCTTCTGCTTAATTGATGTATGTAGAATAAAAGAACAGTAATCTGAATATTGGAATAAGTGACCTTTAATCCTTAATGTCTTATGAATGTGTTGGTCCAGAAATATACACCAAAAAAAGAGCTGTAGAGCAGGGAGTAGTTATTTTACTTTGAAAGGAGGGCGTTTTTTGATTGAGTAGGTTTTTGGAAGCATGAATCGTCTATAAGGTTTAAAACCAGTGTTTTTCCAGAATAAAATGATCGTTAAATTGTGTCATTATTAAATTTCTGTGGCAGTAGAGCAGTATTACAGTTTTAAGAAAGGGATGACATATTCAGATTTACCCTTTACAAAGGTTATTCTTACTGTATGTGATATGGAGAATGGTTTGGAGGTAAGAATAAATAAGTATCCATAGTGATACCATCTTCAGTTTAGAAAGTGTTAGTGACAGTGGAGAGATTGGTTGGGAGAGGGAAGTCTTGAGAAAGACTTCAAGATTTCTGGCTTGAGCAACTGGGAAAATGGTGATACTATTTACTGATACAGTACACACAGGGAAGAGTAGAAGAGATATGAGAATACATGAGTATGTTGATTCAATATTTATGAAGAAATGTAGCAAATTGCTGTATTAACTTAAGCTTTGATGTAAGTTCTGAGTTTTCTCAGTAGTCGACTAGCTTTCAAATACTTTTTAATCTTAGAAAAGAGTAAATGTACCTATGTTTTCTTTATTGCTAGGGGAGAAGGTTGCTATGGAGACCGATGATGTCATTTTTCTCAGGAGTGTGACCCAATAAAGGCACTTTCTTGTATTTGGGTTACTCTTCAGGCTGAGGGCTCTCTGAAAGCACCTTATCTTGACCATAGAATGTAATGTGTATAACATTGGTAGAAAGTATGTAGAGAATTCTCAAATGTATTTTTTGATCCCATTTAGTCATTTTGTTATTTGAAGTAAGATAAAGTTAAAATGTTGTTTTTCCTTCTTAGAGTGGGAATTTCAAGCCATTAAATCTTGAAGAAATGGCTCTCATTCTTCTGGATATTGGATGTCTTTGTGCACTGCTTTTTAGCCCAGCTTTTGGCTCTGCTTGTATTTTCAGCACTGAGATGACAGGTAAGCCAACAATGGAATAGATTTGACATTAGGGATATTAACTATTTTCAGCCTACTCTATGAAAGTTTCGATGGTTTGTATTGCAAACAGTTCAGGAAATCCATTCACAGATTCATGTTATTATTAATCAGTCTTGTGTAATAGGTAACTGACTATTACAGATTTTTTGCGGGATAAAAGTCAAGTCAAAGGACACTTTCCACATGTTTTCTAAAGTCTTTCTTGACAAACAGGTTAATTAACTGAAGCCTCATTGTCTGGTGCTGCAATAACTGGACACTATCCTCAACTTGTAAGACAAATAATTTTAAAAGTATTCAGAGGTTTAAAATAAATTTTATTAATAATTACAGAATTATTAAAGTATGTCTAATGGACTATTCTAACTATAGAAGGTAATTAGAACAATGCATTTGACAAGGATTCATTTTTTGAACTTAATGTTTTGATTGCTTAAATAAAGAATAAACATTATTAACCATAGTATGCATTCTAACTGAACATTACTTTTAAAATAGATATCTGTATTTTATATACATGATTTTGAATGTCAAGCAGGCTTTTAAAAAAAGGGGGGGATTCTACATAATTATATAGCTATGAACATAGTACTGGAATCTTCAAATTTCCAAATATACAAGGCACTGAAACTAATAAGAAAATGCTCTTGAATCATTTTTTACATATTTAATGTTATATCATTATTCATTGTTCAAAATTAAATGTTAGAATTACAAGACCAGTCTAAGCTCAATTTCAGAAACATAACAAGCATAAATTATCACAATATAAAAGGGCAACAATATCTGAGTTTTAAACACAGATTCATTGCTTTTTATTTTACATATAACTTGGTAAAACTAATGACTTTACTACATAGATTGCTCTTTTAGATTAAAACATTCTCCAATATTGACATTATGAGCTAGATTTTAAAATTATTAATAGATTATATCATGGACTATAAAATCCCATTATATTTTATAATATTGCACAAGAAAATTTTTACATAATTTCATTACTTACTTTGTTTACATTACTTTTCAGGATATTGAAGTCCCACCCCTGTCTGTGTTTTTCACACCACACCCAGAGTTGTAGTACCTCTTACCGCCATTTTGTTCCTTCCTTCCTTCTCTTCTCCCACCCAGTGTATTGCATCCTGTGAAATTTGTTGGGGTTTGTCTGTTCATTTGTTTTATTTCTTCATATTTCACATATGAAGTGAAGCCATCTTGTATTTCTCTTTTTCTTTCTGACTTATTTCGCTTAGCATCATCCCCTCAAATTTCATCCAAATTGTTCCAAAGAGTATAACTTTACCATTTTTTCCAGTTGCATAGAATTCCCTTGAGTATATATGCCACAGCTTCTTTATCCAGTCATCTGTTGACAGGCATTTAGGTTGTTTCAGTGTCTCTGTTACTGCAAATTATACTGCTATGAATATAGGGGTAGAGATATTTTTTCGGATTGGAGTTTTTGTATTCTCCACTTATATGCCTGGAAGTGGGGTTTTTGGATCAAATGGTAGATACATCTTTTTTTTTTTTTTTTGAGCAATCTCCCTACCGTTTTCCAAAAAGGTTGCACTAATTTACATTCCCATCAGCAGTGCTGAAGGGTTTCTTTTTCTCTACACCCTTTCCAACATTTGTTGTAAGTAGTAATTTTGACGTAGGTAATTCTCATTGGTATTAAGTGACACCTCATTGTAAGTTTTTTAAAAAAATATTTATTGAAGTAACTGATTTCCAAAATAATATAAGCCCATATGTGTAGGTTCACCATCTATTATATATATATATATGAAGTATAGGGATTGAGTAGGTATTTGGAAGCATGAATCTTCTATAAGGTTTAAAACCAGTGTTTTTCCAGAATAAAATAATCATTAAATTGTGTGATCATTAAATTTCTCTCTCTCTCTCTCTCTCTCTCTCTCTCTCTCTCTCTCTCTCTCTCTCTCTCTCTATATATATATATATATATATATATATATGTCAACACACCAGGACAACCATTAAATTGCCAAAAGTCCTCCATTATTGTCCATTGAGCCCATACCACCACTTTCCCCCACCTAGCTCCACTATCCTTTTCTCCCCTGGTAACCTCAGTTCTCTTGTCAATATCATTGTCAATAGCATTGATTTTGTTTTAGCTGTTCTTTTGTTTTGTTTCTTTATATTAGATATAAGAGTGAGACATAAGATATTTGTCTCTCCTTCTGATTTATGTCACTTAGCATAATCGTCTCTAGTTCCATCCGTGTTGTTACAAGTGGCATGCTTCCACTTTTAAAGACTGTGTAGTATTCCACCATATATATATATATATACCACATCTTCTTTGTATATCCATCTGTCCATAAGCACTTAGGTTGCTTCCAATTCTTGGCTATTGTAAATAATGCTACAATAAACATGGGGATTCATATATTTCTGTGAATTATTGTATTTTTTATTGCTTTTTTTGGATAAATACCCAGAAGTGGAATGACAGGATCATATGTGATTTCCATACTCAAGTTTTTGAGGAATATCCATATTGCTTTTCATAAAGATTACATTACACCCCACCAACAAGGTAAAAGTGTTATTTTGTGTCTGCACCCTCGACAACATTTGTCGTTTTGAATCTTTGGGATAATAGCCATTCTCACAGGTATGAGGTAATATCTCATGGTAGTTTTCATTTGCATTTCTCTGATGATGAGTGATGTCAAGTATTTTTTTGGTCATCTGTCTTCCTTCAATAGGCATATATTCTGTCTTCTGTCCATTTTTTTGAGTGGATCATTTGGTTTTTTGCTGTTGAGGTGTATGAGCTCTTTATATATTTTGGAGTTTAGGCTCTTGTCAGATGTATGTTGTGCAAATATCTTCTTCTATTCTATGGGTTGTCTTTTTGTTTCAGTGGTGGTTTCTTTCACTGTACAGAAGGTTATAATTTGATGTAGTCCCAATTGTTTAGTTTTGTTTTCGTTTTATTTACTGTAAGTTTCCCTTCCCGAAAACATCTTTGCAATTTATGTCACAAAACATTTTTCCTACATTTTCCTCTATGTATTTTATAGTTTCGGGTTTTATGCTCATGTCTTTGATCCATTTTGGGTTGACATTTTTGTATGGCGATACTAAGTAATCTGTTTCCAATCTTTTGCAGGTGTCTAGCTAATATTTCCAGCACCATTTGTTGAATAGAATTCCTTTCTTCTCTGGTATGCTCTTAGTTCATTTTTCATAGATTAATTGTTCGTACAATTGTGGCTTTATTTCTGGGCTCTCTATTCTATTTCACTGATCTATATGCCTGTTTTTGTTCCAATACCATACTGTTTTTATGTTGACCTCTCTGTAGTATACTTCGAAACCAAGGAATGTGATTCCTCTGCTATTCTTTTTTTTATGAGGGTATGTTTGGCTAACCAAGAGCTTTTGTGGTTACGGAAATATCGTTGTTATCTCTCTCCTCTTACATGAGGCTCCCCTCTGTAATGTTGTCTTCAATTTCTGAGATTCATTCCTCTGAGAGATTGACTCTGTTAATGGAGTTTTACATGTTTATCTTCAATTCATTGACTGTATCTTTCACCTCTAGTATTTCTGTTAGGGCTTTCTTTATTGGTTCAATCTCTTTGGTGAATTAGTCCCTTTGATCTGTCACTTCCTTTGTATGGTCTTTCATTTGCCTTTGGGTATTTGTGTCTCCTGCTTTTCATTCGGCTTTTTAATAACTATTATTTTGAAATCTTTATTTGTTAGGTTGCCCAATCAGTGTCAATGTATTTCTTCTCTATGGACTTTCCGGCGTCTTCCTCTTTGAACCATTTGAGTTTACTTTTGTGGGGATTTAGATTTGGACATGGCTTCCTTCTCTAACTTGTATTTAGCAGAATTGCTTTCTTTTTCTTTCTTCCTAGGCAGTGGCTATGGTGCTGTCCTCACAGGGTCATCAGAGGACCTGCAGCCTCTTGACATTTGTTAGAGTAGATATCAGGGCTGGAATCTATGTGCTCTCTCTCTAGCTGACCTGGACACTGTTGCTGGGTTTTGGCATGACTGGGAACCTGACAAAAATTTTAACCACTAAAGTTGGAACAAAAGATTGTTAGATCATCTTTAATAGAAACTTTTCTTATTTTGACTCGACGTCAAATCATAGTTCGTGCTACAATTACTTTATGCAGATTATTTTCCTTGTCTCACTATGTATTATAAAATCAAGTATTATATTAACAGGTCAGAAATGAGAGAAAATTATTAGCAAAAAGATAATATGAAGGCAGTAGTACAATACTACCAGATTTGCTAGTAGTAGTTGTATAATTGTCAGTAGAATTGTTCTCATTGCTTTTTAAAAGGACAGATAAGGGAGACATTGCCTTTCACTGTCACCCCCCCAACCCCTCAATAGAAGGTCCTATTTGCTTATGTCATTATACTCAGCTGCCTGCCACGTCTTCTTGAGTCATTTCAAATAGTGGCTCTGGTTTGCCCTACACTAGGGATAGCTCTGAACTTTAGTTAACCAGAGCATTCAGCTAGCCAGGTGGACCAACAAGATGTGTCCGTTCTCCAAATTAAGGCACTTAGCCATAGTAGTCATATTTTATATATATTTTTATCCTTTTTATGTACGTGCCGTTAAGTTACATGCATTTAGTAAACACTGAGTTAATGCTGATTGGCTCTTACTACTAGAGAGATTTACGTGATAAAGCATTCCAATCTTAGACCCTATTCACAGTGATAACTCTAAGCTGAATCTGTTTCTACGAAAATTTAGTACTTTGCTATGCAAAGCCACATTTTGCATATGTGACATTTTTTAAAGAACTGACAATGATATAGCAGTGATCCAGGTTTTTAATCAAATTTTGTTGTAATTTATGTAACATAGACAATCCTTTTAAAATGTACTGCTGGTGTCTTAGTTTATTCACAAAGCTTTGCAACAGCCACTACTATTAAATTCCAGAATATTAATATCATCCCCAAAAGAAACATATCCAATCAATAGTTGTATATTCATTCCCCTCCTCCATCTCCTATCAACCACAAATTGACTTTCTGTCTCTATGGAGTTTCTTATTCTGAAAATGGCATATAAGTGGATTGATATAATGTGGTCATTTGTGACTGGCCATTTTCACTTAGCATGTTTTCAAGATTCTTTGATGTTGTAACATGTATCAGTACTTCATCCTTTCTTATGACTGAATAATATTCCACTGTGTGGCTATACCTACCACAGTTATTAATTTATCAGTTGATGGATTTATCAAAACAATCTAGATTTAGCAATCTTTGTCATATCATACAGGAAATAATAAGATGTTTTATTGATTTTATTTCAGTTGAGCCTCCTCAAAATTTTCAAATAGTGGATCCTGGATATTTAGGTTACCTCATATTACAATGGCAACCGCCACTCTCTTTGGATAGTTTTCAGGATTGCACAATCGAATATGAATTAAAATATCGAAATATTGACAGTGAAGTTTGGAAGGTAAGTAAAGCTTGCAATATCACAGAGATTTTTAATTTTCTTGTGATTACTGATGCCAGTTTCTATTCTAATTCTATTCCCATATGTAATAGCTATTATTAAGATATAACAAATTTTCATGCCTGCTACAATCTCCTGTACCTCCTGCCACATCTATTTCCATCCAAGTTATTATTATGACTGTAATTGCAAAGTGCTGGGGAAAAGCAGTTGGTTCCTGCATTTATGAATGTGTTTAATACTACACGTTTTATCATATTTTGCAGTTTCCTAAATATCTGTATATGGGTCTTTGCTATTCTACTGAATTGGGAGCTTTTTCTTTATAGGAATCAAGACTTATTTATCTTTATACTCCCTCCAGCGTACACAGTCTGTTTCTCTGCATATATTATAGTAAGTCATCAGTGGAAACTTACTGACTTGACTATTAAGCATGCTAATTTAAATATTTTATTGCATAAGGCATTCTCTTACTTTCCTAAATCAGCTAGATAGTCTTAAGGTGTATGTCAAATCAAACTTTTATTGAGCAACATTTAGTTCAAGGCACTATGTGAGGTATCAGGAATACAAGGGTGAATAATTTATGATTTCAGGCCTTCTGGAACCAACAATTTATCTGGCTTTCTCTAATTTTCTCCAGGATTATACTTTGGATAATTCCTGAAGAATTCTTATATTCGAAAGGTGAAAAATTATTTGACATATAATATGCATTATCTGTTTGATTTCAAGTTAATTATAGCTCTAGTTCCTGCCACAGAGCTTTTTTCCCCTTTGAGAAGTTTTTGAAATTTTTTGCATGAGATATAAAGTGCAAATGATCTCATCAAAGGATCTAATATACAGAGGTGAACTGGCAGAAATATGTCTGGGATAGTGCGTCAGATAACCATCAGGAATTTATTAGATATTGGTTACTCTCTAAGATATTAATGACTTCTTAGCCTTATTAACATGTCTTATGATAGCAACACTATTTCTAAGTTTGAGTTTGTCTCATCTTTTTATCAAACAGACCATCATTACAAGGAATCTACAATACAAAGACGGGTTTGATCTTAACAAAGGCATTGAAGCAAAGATACGCACAATTCTGTCAGAGCAATGCACAAATGATTCGGAAATGCAAAGTTCATGGTCAGAAATCACTTACTGGACACCATTGCCAGGTTAAAACAAAGCTCTGTTTTTGTATTTAATATGATCAAAAAATCCATATGGAGAATAAGTCCCTTACACCCTAGATTGTATGTACAATTAAGAGTTAGGCATAAACTAAAATCATTATTAGGAATCAGTGACTGGCCTTTTTGCATTATTTAAACTAGCGAATACATTTGAAAGAACCTTCATCTTATCAGGTTAATGTAGTTCTCAGTTTGGGGGCATATTAGTAAATAACTATGTTTTTGCTCAATTTCTCAGAGTATCCTAGAATCATTGATTTAGTACTCTTGTATTTGCTTACACTAGTACCGGTATATGAGTCCAGCAAGATCTTTTCAGTTTGCATTTTCCATTCACAGTAAAGTGATTTCCAACAATTTCCTTTTGCAACATTCTTGATTAAATTGGTTTCTAAATGAAACGGGGAGCGGTCCAAAGAAATGAAATGAAATTGCCTAGTGATTTCCTAAAGGATTTATCACCTCTCTTTCAAGTATTCATAGTTCATTCATTCTTTAGGAAATCAGGAAACCAAAATTCGAGATATGAATTGCATATATCACAATTGGCAATATTTAGTCTGCACTTGGAAACCTGGCGTGGTTACTCATTCAGTGAAAAGTTACCGCTTGTTTTACTGGTAAGTATTTTTATAATAAAAATCCCATATTAAGAAAATATCTGTGAAAATTAATCCTTAGTGTGAGTGACTGTATTTCCACTAAATTAAATGCATCATATTTTCCAGAGTTATATTCATGGTGGTTTTTCACTATCATTTGGGCTTTTCAATGGGCATAATAGGTTTGGGCTGTAGGTACTGGAAGGTGCACTGTGGGTGATTTTCAGCAATGAAATAATTATTTTTGTATTGGATTAAGATTTTCATCCTTTAGATGCATGGAGTCATAGCCTGAAATTTTTCGGCATATATTAATATTCTTGTCTTAAAAAAAAAAAAAAAAAAAAAAACGCAGATATCTGTCAAACTAAGTCTTTCTTTTCTGGCTTCCTTACCTTATTTATCTGTTATTTAGGCCTTTAAACTTAGTGCCCTCTTCAATATTCTGTCTCCTTCATTGCTTATTTCGCTGTACCAATGATCACCAGTCATCAGTCCTTTGCAAGATTGCACATCTGATCTTGACTCCTGTCTCTACTATAAGTGCTCTACTGTAGGCTCACACATTGCACCTAAATGATAACCATGACCTCCCAAATGATGGACTTTCTTCTTCCAACCTCTCCCTTTCCTATTCTCTGCACTGTAGTCAGATTTAGTTTCCTACGCTGCTGTTTTCATCTGCCACACTTTTGCTCAAAAACTTCCAGCGGCTGATCTTTGTTTCCAAGATTAAATCTGGCCTTCCATTCAAGTCTATGTTTCATTGTATCACTGCTTTTACAACATCACCTTCTACGATCACCAATGTGAATTTTCTCCTTCATTGACAACCAACTATGCATTTTTCTCAGCTATGACATGATTGTGTGCATTGCTGTCTGAAATTCTCTTGATCTCCCTTTCACCAACTCTTATTCATCCTTCACCACCATCTGGTATTTGATTTAACTAATGCTTATCACATTAGCTTCTGTTCAGTTTCTCTTTGAATTCTTACTATGGCTCTTAATTGTTTGTTACCTAGATGACTTTAAAATTTTTATTATATATTTATCTTTTGTTTCCACTCTTAAATGTGTACAGGAGTTGGTGAGCATGAAGTATTTCTTGTATTTCTTTTATTATCTCTGTTGTACTATACCTATAGTAGATTGTCACTAAATATCCATTTTATGAGTGAAAAACAAGATGACAGTATTGGTAAATTGGTAATTTGGCATCAAAACATCATTTATTAAATAATAGAAAAGTAAAGAGAGAACAGAAGTCTTACTGTGAGTTTCAGGCACAAATCACCATAATGTTTTTCTCTAGAAAACCATAATAATATAAGTGACAAGGCATAAACTATTAACAATCCTGAGAACTGGGTTCTAATTCCTGTTCTGGTGCCATTTAACTTTGTCCTCAGCAAGCAATTTTTCCTTTTGTTGTCTCTTTTTTTAATCTGGAATTCACTGAGTCGCTTTCTAAGATTCAACTGATTTGCTCATTATTCAATGAATATGAAGCATCTACTAAATACTAAGCACTGTTTTAGATTAAAAGAAAAAAATCTGAAGAAGATAAAGTTCCTGCCATCTTGTACTTGGTAGTTACGTTAACTATAATGTTACCTCTGTCTTAATAAAGCTCTGAGGGATAAATTTTAGTATTTTAGATATTCAATGATAAGGATACCATGAGATTCCCCAATGGCACCAAGTAAATCTGTAAAGTCAAGTCTAGAGCAAGTCTTTCAAATGGTAATCAGGTGAACTAAACAAGAGACTGCAATGTTGCAAACGCTGCTCAAATGCTATGTACAAAGTGAATTCAGTAGACTCTGGGTATTTGTGTCAGCATTTTATCAGCTGCTGGTTTGGCCTCATTTCAAAAGGGATTTTGATGACTTTTACAGATAATATCACATTTTGTAAGACAAGCGATTTTTTAGGAAAAAAGTCAGGCATTTGTTGCTTTGGAAATCAGTAAAGAAATCCTCCCCCACCCCCATTAACTTAGTGACTGGAAAGAAGTTAACTTTTAATGATATGGCAAAATTTCTTGTCTAAGAGAGTGGAAAATTAGATGTTTAGTTGGCAAACAACCTTTTTCCTTTTGACCCTCTGTTGATTTTTCTTAATTTCTTTATCTTTTGATATATATCGTATCTTTAGAAGATTTTCATTCATTTTACTCAACAGAACCGTATTTTGTATGCCTGCTTTTAAATTTGCTTCCTTCTGAAATTAATTACCCACAATATAAAAAGGCAATATCTACATAAACCCCAATATTTATAGGAATCTTATTCATTGATTCACAAATTCTGAGAATTTTTGTCAAATTCTGAGTCAGCATAGCCTAAGGAGGGTGAGACTCACCATATGAATTTTCAGATTCCCACCAGAAGCGCCATGAAACCATGGACAGTGTCTGCTTTTCTTGTTGCTACGTCCCTGACACATCATATGAGCTGGTACATGGGAGGTTCTGAATAAATATTGCTTGCTATTAAACGATTTTTTCGTTTACTTAGGATCTTTAGATACTTGAAAGCTGAGTACCACAGTATTAAAAGATGTTGGTAAACACGACTTTTGCAACACTTCTTTTTGCAGGTATGAAGGTATGAGCCATGCACTTCAGTGTAGTAATTATGTTAAGAGCAAAAGAATAAACATTGCATGCAAGTTTCCCCATTTGGAGTCATCGGACTATAAAGACTTCTATATTTGTGTCAATGGAACATCAGCATCTAAACCTGTCAGACCCAGCTATTACATTCTGCAACTACAAAATATAGGTGACATAAACAATTGCAAAATATTTCTGGTTTTGCAATCACTTGCAGGGAGGGAGGGAGGGAGGGAGGGAAGGAGAGAGAATCAGACAGACTGACTTACTTATAGAAATGCAAAGCCAGAAAAAAAAATGATGCCAAATAGAGTGTATGAGGAAGCTAATATATATATATATAGACACACATATATATACATATATATACACACATATATATATAGACACACACACATATATATATGTGTGTCTATATATATATGAAAGGTAAGGAATTGAATGAAGGATAAAGCGTTATTTTCACTTAGTACTCAACTTTTATTTCCCAGGTTCAAAAAGTTGCCTTGATTTACGGAAGTTTTGTCTATTGCTAGTGATAGAGTAATTATGGAGTCACTTATTCCTAGGCCTTACTAGGCAAACGGTTGGACATTTTCTGAATCTGTGTCCTCATTTCTAACAGTTCTAGAGTCAGATATGCCTGAGTCTAAATCTTATTTCTACTGTTTCTAGATGTCTGATTTGGGGCAAGTTACATAACATCTGTTTCCATGTCCTTCGGTAAAATAAGGATAATGGAAGACCGCCTTGTAGATTTAATGTGACGCATGAATGAGTTTATGATGACTATCCCTGGTTCAGTCCTAGACACATCTTAAATTCTAAATAAGAGTTAGATATTAGTAAAAATGGTAACAGTGATTGTCTCAGTTTCTAATGTTTCTAATGCTACATAATAGAAAAACAACTTAATGATGTGGATTTTTTAACTTTTCTCTTGGGCTTAAACATTTCTCAATATTTGACAAAAGTTAGTTTTCAAAACAAAGAAGTTTCTCGATAAACTAATTTTGTTTAGAAAGCACCTTTGATTTTAATTCATACTATAGAGAACTGTGTTAAGCCACCTGATCTCTCCTTAGAAGCTTCCTTTACCAGTTGGTCTCAGTTTTTCATACAAGTTACCATTAAACTTCAACCTGCATGAATAAATAGTTTCCTTCTGCTTTTCAGTTAAACCTCTGCCACCAAATCACCTTAGTCTTGCTATGAAGAACTCACATGACATTTACCTTAAGTGGGGCATTCCCACAGGACCCATTCCAGAAAAGTGTTTAATTTATGAAGTTGAGTTCATAGAAGATGACAGGACCTGGATGGTATGAACATTTCTTTTATTTGGGAAAAGCAGAAACTTAGACTTTGAAATAAAATAGCAAACATGACAACCAAAATCAGGTGGTCTTCATATGCGAATAGAACAGGACTGATATCTTAGTTTAATTTCCAGAAGACCAAATCATTTAATGGAGAGAAGGACGATATTCACAGCCTGGAAGTACAATCGGTCAGATCAAGTTTATTACATGGACCAGTAGGAGTAATCTAGTTACTTTTGCGACAATTTTGTGTCAATTTTGTGTGCATCCATCAGATGAATTGTGAAGTGGCCTCAAGTAAAAAGAAAACAAAGCAAACAAGGACCACTTTTCAGGACCAACCATCAGGTCAAAATTAGAATCTGGCAGAGCTACAGGAGAATTCCCTGTAGAAGGGAATCAGGGCTAATGGGGGAAGTAGAAAATGATTGCAAAATTAATTAACCCCCCCAGGACAATGTGGTGTTAGTTTTAGGCCCACATTATTATCTGTTAATTTATTCATTAGTTTCAAACTTAGAGAGTGGTGAAGACAAGTTGATGAACCATTAGTTCTAATTAATTCATTTCATATACAGACGAGAAATCTGGGAGCTGAATTGATCTACAAGTCCCAAGAAAGTGAATTGATTTACAGTCAATCACAAAGATATGGAATACAGATCTTATTCCCAGTCTACTTTAACCTATGACATTCCCTAGTAAAGTTACAATAAAAGAAAACATGTTATTTTCAACAAGAAACACACTTTGATTCTTTAAAATATAAAATCGATCACTTGTGATTTCTTTTTCCTTGAGATTATCCAGCCTTGCAATATTTTCATATTTGAAGGGGTAATTTTATGCCAAGTCCTTAGCAGTTTGGTACTGGTCCAACAGCTGTTAAGCAAAATGAGAGTCAGGAGGTAGGGAGCTTGATGAGTATGAACTCTAGTTTCCATAGAAACTACATTCGTATGCCATCACCAGATGTGACTTTTTCCAGTTTATGGAACCTGGGAAATTAATCGAAATACTGGTTATCAAAAACACCAAAGTTACCTAGGAATTTTACTCTTTCATACATGTTCTTTACTATCAGTAATTCATTATCACATAGAAAAATCTTAAAATATGGATGAGGAAGGAAAAAAGGGATAGAGATAATTACCATTAAAATTTTAGTATATTCCTTTCTAGTCATTTGATGCATATTTTTATGTGACAAAACCCACTTTGAGTGGCAAATCAAATGGGATCTGTCTAGCTACAATGAGAGCAAGCAGTGGCATTTAATTTTTCCCTTGGCTTTCAGACTACCACAGAGGAAAATAAAATGCATCTTTCGAGAACATCAAATGCAACCCATGAGCGATTATGCTTTTTAGTACGAAGCAAAGTGAATATCTATTGCTCAGATGATGGACTGTGGAGTGAATGGAGCGAGGAGCAATGCTGGAAAGGTACGAGATAAAAGAAGAGAACGTCATAACTGGACTATTTGCTAGCAAAATTAATTTTCTTTCAGTGTGTTTTGCTATTATGGCAATAAAGAAGCTTTTGCATGTGTTCAGAATCACAGAAGATAAATTATCAAGCACCTCAAATATAGATTTATTAAAAAATCTAGTAATCATTTTAAATGAGGAGTTAAACTAAGTTTAACTAAAGGAATTGTTAGGCTCCCCTTATTAACATTCATGCTTTTCTCTTAGGAAAAAAATGCTAGTTCATTTTAAGGGCAAGCCTATTTTGATTAATATGATTTTATGCTTTCAATAATCAAGAGATCCAAATTCTAAGCAAGGAGAGGTCAGCATCACTTGTTTTGAAGTGTCTAGTACTATGCTTAATGAATATTTTTCTAATTAATATGTCATCTTTAGTAAAATACGAATTGCATTCACTTCACCATTTGTTTAAAGTGATTTTCGATAAGACATTTAAATAGTAATATAAACTAGAAAGGCTTCAAAACAAAGGAATTTTACTTTACATATACTAGCTTTATTAATAGGAATTATTACTCATTGTTCAAAATTGAAGAAAGTTAACTCAACATTGCTTTTTCAGATATACAGATGTACATATATATATACAAATATAAATATAGGCAGGTATTTGCATTTCTATCAATGACTTATCTCCTTTTATGTTGTTGATTTTAATGGAATTGCTGTTTATTATCTCTCACAAATTCATCATTGTTCTGTAGAATAGGGAAAAGTTCCCTTCTACCTTTTTAGGTTCTTTTGACTTCCAGTAATTCAATTGACATAAGACATTTTAACAAGAGAAAACAATTGATTACATATGTATCAGAACCCCAAAGATAGAGGGCTCCTGACAGGCAATTGGGGTTAATTTGCTTTGTTGAACTAGAGGGGATGGGGAGAGGGGTCTGTGACTTCAAAGGGGAGGGAGACAATTTACGGGAAGATGGGAAAAGCAAATGTTTGGTAAACAGTGTTTGCTATTACATGCTGAAACAAAGGGGACACAGAGAGGAATATGGACAAAGAGACAATGTCCCAGTCTAAGAGCCCCTTTTGAGGAACGACCATGAGATCATATTCTTTACAGTTTTCTCTGTTGATAGCGTCTTTCCTAGAAAGAACCCCTATCTAAATTCCTTTAGATAGCTAAAGGAGAGGTAAGGAAATACTTAATCTGCCACTTAAGGGCGCTGATTGACCTTAACTCCACATGCCAAGGTGATACTTATTGACAAAAGGCTGCTCTGGATATTGGGGGGGACTATCTAAACATTTTAAGAAGGCCTATCCTTCACAGGCCACAATCAAAGAAACAAAATACGTAATATAATCATTAAGGGCTGAGGAGAAAAATGAGGCAGAGAGGGAAAACTCAATTAACCAATGGAAGCATAAAGGACACTTAGCATTCTAAATTGTTTTGTGTGGCCAACACAGAGAAATCTGAAGAGTCTATGGAACCGACATTAAGAAAATCATGTCTTTTTATATCTTGTCATTAGTTAATGCATAAATTAAAATGAATATGGTGAGTTTCTAGCCACATCCTCACAAAATATACATCCTTTAATGTATTTTACATAACTGTGCTCTTGTTTGTACTTTTATCTGATGGGTATCTCTTAGTAGAATCTTAATTTTGAGATCAAAATAAAAGAATTTCCTGAGATGCATGTGGATCTTAATTTTTAGGACATTTCTTATTTGATGTTTCCAGTTGTAAGAAAATAGGTCAAAATATTTTTGAAAATGAAAATATATTTTCTTCAAGATTGACAATCTATCAATAAGTCACGGGAAACTCAGGAAAGAAGTCTGCTATAAATTTTGCATGCCAAAAACATATATTGTTAGCCATATCTTCAGATTATATGATTGTGAATCTTCACTGAGCTATAATTTTTGAGCAGTAAATAATATCACAAGGGAACAGCACAAAGAAAAGAGTGGGTTTATGGGTAGAGTGTAGGTCCAGGCCTGGGATTCAAGATGCTCTGTATTACTTTAAAATAAGTGGGAGATAGCAGTTTTGAAAAAAACTAGCTTTGTTTGTTTTTTAAGTTTGTCAAGTAATTGCTCATTTCCTGCTATGCAGGAACATTTAAAATTTCATTTGACAAAACGGAAAAACAGATTAGCTCTTTAGTCATTAAAATACTGGACAACTTTAAAATCATGACTTATAAAGACTTGCTACATGAATCACTCAGACTTTTATTAAAGACCAGATCTTGCTTACTACGGAATAACATGATATAATCTGAACATCTGCTTTACTGAGATTAAGAGATTCATAAAACATGTTTATCTAATCTGTTGACTAATATGCTATCATTTTATTATGAAAATGTCACCAGGTCAAATTTTGAACAAAATCAAATCAGAAAATAAGAGCTAGGCCTTGGAAAGTTCTTTTTTCTATGGTAAATGAAGCAATGTTACAGGTCAGTAAGGTAGTTGCGTATACAAGTACAAAACTGAAAGGAATGCTATGTTCAAATATAACTGTGGCATCTAGGACTGGAAAATATGGCAAAAATCATCAAATTTAACTCAGTTCTTAATCCTTTAACTAGTTTATTTAGAAAATATTTCAGTTTCAAAAATAATTCTAAATATCTACCCTTTCCCCTTTCTTGTGATTTTTATTTCTAGGTGATATATGGAAAGAAACTTTGGTGGTTTTTTTAATACCATTTGGTTTTGTGTCATTATTCGTTTTGCTAATAACTTTTCTGCTTTTGCATAAGCAAAGATTTTTGGTGAACATGGTAAGTTGAATAACGATATAAGGTTTAGCCTGAGACAGCAGATAAAAAAAAAAATCCTACCTTTAGAACAGATGGACTTGCAGTTTACAATTTTGCCTGTACATCACCGGCATACAACTGATGTTGTATGGATTATAATGATGTCGTCAGAAAGCACAATAATTTACAAAACACATTTAAAATCAGTTGTATTTGCTATTTTCTTCATAATATAGTGCAGATGTATGTAGCATAATAAAAAGCTTCATTTTGGGGTGGATTCACTTTTGTTGAAACATACTAATGCTGCTTTAGATCATGAAAAATTGTTTACCTTTAGGGGAAAATGTAAGGAAAGAGTTGCAGGAGAAAGGTAGGATTGTGAGAATGGAAATAGTGACTTAAAATGGATAGAGACTGAAACACCTTACTAGTGTACCACAGGTAAAAAAAAAAATCACATAAAATTATAAAACATGGTGCTTGCCCTCCATGAGCTCAGCTGGGGGAGACAGACTTCAAATAGAGTCTATAATCTGCATGTTCAGATGATTTTCGATGATTGCTAGTTGAGTTGTACAGATAATTTATAAAATTTCATAAGATAGAGGGATCACTATGGTTTAGTGAGTTCTAAGGAGGAATTACGATTCGGAGAAAATGTCTCAATGTTAAGTCATTTAAAGATAAAGAGAAAATAAGTGTATACGAATGCTTTTTCTTTTTTTTTTTTTTTTTTTTGCCTGTTCATGAGTTAGTAATGTAGGTAAAATAGTTTTGTTATTAATTGCCATTTGTTAATAATGGCACTCTTTCTTAATTTCAGATCTTTTATTCAAAAACAGGAGTCCTCTCTCATCAAAAGACACTCTGTTGACTCACCAGTTTCCAGTCTTATGGCCAAATATTCAATGAGCTGTAATACATGGAATTTTCACCATTTGTTGAATAAATCTTACTTTAAAATAATTGTTTTAGTTGAATAATATTTAAAGTACTCAAACCCTCAACTAATAGTCCATTTTCAGGATTCCATGGACAGTTTTTCCTTCATTAATCTATGAGTGTAGAGAAGTCAAGGCACAGACCAGATTCAGAGAGCAACGTTATTTTGAAACTTGAACCTTGGAGAATGAGATACTAGCTTTTTAAAAATTGCACTTGGGCTGAAATACTCCCTATGAATAATGTTGTTATGTTTAAAAAATAACCTGTAGAGGTACACTCTTGTGCATGTACATCCAAGGACCTGGGTGCAAGTTCCAGGGCCAGGGAACAACGGAAATGAACAACTAAACAAAAATAAATAGAATGTTTTTTCTCTTATTCTCTTCCTTCCGCTTGCCTCTGCTCTCCTTCATTACTACCTGCACCTTTCCTTTTTTTTTAAAGTAACCTATAGAGTGGATTAATAAGAAGCAAGGTGCTTTAAATACACCCATAGTCTAAATATGTGCTTCATATTGCATGAAAAAGGTCAGAAGAATGAAGGACATAAGGGCTGACAATAATGAAATGACTAGAGATCATATTCGAAAAATGCAGAGTTCACAAACTACAGAGTAAAAGCTTGGGAATTTCCTACAGTTGTTGGCAGGCAGCGTTTCCTACTTTGTGATGGTGTGATTCTCTTGTCTTTTTTTGGTCAGGGACCAAAAAATGTCACAAACCTCTGAAATTTCTAGGAAGCCTTTTAAAACTATATCCATTCTTCATGGTAACTGACAGTTGACTTGGAGAGAATGTGGTAGATGTAGACAATAGCTTGAAAATGTAGGAAATAATGGCCTATAGATTACAATTAAGTACCACATTTTAATCTGGACCAATTTCTATTTAAAATTATTCAAAGTAGTTTTACTCTGTGGTCCACAGACAAATATAGTGGACATCACCTAAGAGCTAAACTAGAAATGTAAAATCTCAGATCCCAATCTAAACCTACTCAGTTAATGGTTGACATTTTAGCAATACCCCCAAGTGATTCCTTTGCTCATTCAATTTTAAAAGCACTGATAGTGTCAGTATTTTTGAATGAAGGTTAAAATAATAAGAGAGGTGATCATGTGAGCACTTGCTAACTTCCGTCTTGACTATCATGGGCACTGTCTCTAAAAGGCAGTAAGGTAACACTCATCTGTACAATAGAATGTCATCCTTTCTGCCACTTATAATCTGTGACAGAAGGCGTCATTCCCTAAGTAGACCTATTCTTGCTAAATATGAAAAGCCCCATGGTAATATGAATTAAGATATGATGGACAATTGCTCTCAAGTCAGGACTTGCTAAAGCGGTTCACATGTCTAGAGAGGTATTAGGAAGGAAAGGGGTGTGGAGGAGGGAACTGAGCGCTAAAAAGGGAAATGGCAGACAGCCCAATCCTTGGATGCTGAGTGGGCCTTGGGGCCAACTGTTCAGAACATGCCTAGCAAGCATTATGAATCGAAGGACTTCTGGAACCCCTGTCATAAATCTAGACATCCCTACTAGAATTGCCGCAATAAAAGTGGATATGACAACCAATGGGCACCAAAATTGGATAGAGTTGGAAGCTAAAAAGGAATCCCTTGAACTCTTGGCCTGCTAGCTGTATAGGTTTATTAACCTATCAATAACATTATGGCAAATTTTCTGACATTTAATTTCTGAACTCACATTTTTTGCATTATGATAGCGTTTTAAGGTATAGAATATTTCCTAAATGTGTGGTACACACACTTAGGAGGGGTTGGTTACCTTAAGTCACAGTTCCCATGCCTAGAATTAACTTAGCCACTGACTTTGCAATCCCTTCTCTAGAACCTCCCAGCAACTAAAAAAATAACACCTCGCTCAGGAGGAGCTCCCCAGGATCCTACTCTGGGGCTAAAGTGAGAGAAGATGCCTTGAAAATTAAGTGTCCTGTGCAATCATACAGGGGCCGATGCTAGGATTCTTAGAGGGGCCTCAAACATGGTTTCATGCTGTCACCATCTTGAAATTATTGTTTGAAGAAGGTGCCCCATATTTCATTCTTCAGTGTGGCCTGTTAATTAGGTAGCTAATTCTGATATCAATTCTGATTAATGTGCTCAGGCTGTACCATTAATACATTTTGAACACGCCCCCCCCCCTCCGGTTTTCTTATTGGTAAATCAATGGTTGGAACATTAAAGATCACTCTTGCTTATCTATCCTCCCATTCAATCATCATTCACTCCAGTTTGTCATTGCAAACATACCACATGCCAGACTCTGTGCTAATCACTAAACATACAGCTTTCCAGCCTGAGTGAGAGAATTTTTTGCTTGGAGAAAAGTAACATTTATTGAATGTCTCTTATGAGTCAACTTCTGTGCTAGGTACTTTATATACACTATTTGAAAAACGTTCTATCTGAGATATATATAAGGAGCCCATAACAAACGAAGAAACACTTAAGTTGCATGATATGTCTAAAGTGTTAGAGGTAGAATGAGAATTTATTATTTTCATGCTCAGAACTGTCATAGATTCAGTCACTCTAAAGAAAAATTATTTGAAAGAGCGCTTCTGGAATGGTAGCATGAGGAACTCTGGTACCCTCAGTCATCAAAACAACCATAACTAGTGAAAATTATAGAAAACCAGTTAATTAAAATCTTTGGAAATTGCCTGCAACAGATGAAGAAACATTTATTCAAGAAAATCTAGCAAATCTTAGTAAGGTGAACTATAGCCTACGACAATTGAGCATGGGCCACTCCTCATTACCCACCTCTCCCAGCTCAGAGCAAAGAAAACTCTATTTCAGGTGGGTGTAGCAAGTAACACAGGATTTCCTCTTTTTCCATATCTTAATTTAAGACTAATAAATGATAGATGTGTGACATAATTATAATAAAGCTATAATTTATCTTCTGGAGGGGTTGGTTACCAGCTTTCATTATCCTTCCCAGAGCTGTTGCAGAAGCTCTATTCCAGGCAAGAAAGATTTGAGGAGCCCTTCCTCTACCTAGCTACCATTCATAGGACAGAAACTGTACCCTGTGCACAGCTAGCTGAGAATATTGGATTCCAGTAAGCAACCCAGCTTCCTTGCTGGCCAGAGGTTGCATTCTGAGAAGAACAAAGCAAGAAGACTAGTAATGTTCTTCCCCTTCTGCTTCTGAGTCCAGAGTCTTCCTTGTAAGAATACCACTATAAGAATTAAGGTTTCTACCCTTATCCCTGGAGTGTTAATGCAGGTGTTCTGCATAGGAAGAAAGCTCATAAGAACAGACAATTCTGTAGTTCTCCCTAAAGGGACTGACTTTATTTGGAATAGAGGCTGAGGAAGTTCATGTTTAAAGGCACTGACAAAAATACAAATTTTGCTGATGAGCAAACATAATAATGCAGAAATGCATAAAAGCAGCTTGAGGTATAGAGGAATTAACATTTCTGTATCCCACTGTCATTAAGTTAGCATAAATCTGAAGTACATCTGTTAAGTTTAGACATATACTGATAGCCCTGATATAGATACTAAGAAAACAAATTTCAGAATACAGTGAAGGAAAGAAATGGACTGCTGATGGTCAACTTCATGTATTATATACAGATGTTGATTTACAATGATGCACACCTTAAACCTATATAATGGAAGGATGCAACGTTGCTTCAATAAACTTAAAAAATACAGGTTATTTTAAAGAAAAAGTATAGTGAAGTCATTGAATTCAGATGCTACACTAAACATATTCACTTACAAATGAAAGCAAGAAAGACAAAATAACGTGAGTTAAAGAAAAAAAGAAAGGTAAAGTGACACTCATAGTTCAATCATACTGACACAATATGAATAAAATACATTATAAAAAAAAAACCCAGCCATTAAAAGACCAGATTGAAAAACAATACAGCTATATGTTATCTTCAGGAAACAGATTAAGACAGAGGCTTTAAAAAGGTGAAATGACTGGAAAAAGTCAAGCCATGTAAATGTCAACCAAAGAAAGTAGATTTGTCTATACTAATATCAGACAAAAAGTATTTTAATTAACAAAAGTCTCTAGGGCTTGATTCCAAGATGGTGAACTAACAAGATCCTGGGCCTACCTCCTCTCTACAGACTTTCTGGGGAGGCTGGTGCCCTTGACTCCCTTCAGCAGCAACCCCTTTGCTCAGGCTGCCCAGTCATCCTGATGGGTGCAGAGGCCTCAGCCATGCAGCAACAGAAAGCCCAGTAGCACCAGCTAACACCACACGCTGTTATCCAGCAACATGCAAGCCTAACATGGGACCAATACATCCAGACAGGGGAAGGAAGTTATTCAACTTAATCTATAGAAGTAAGCACAGTGTATCAAACAAAATGAGGAAATAAAGGAATAAACCCCAAATGATGGATCAAGACCAAATCCCAAAGAAAAGTCCTCATACAACAGAATTAAGTGAACCACCTGAAAAAGATTTCAAAATGACAGTCTCGATGATGTTCACTGAAATTAGGAGAAAAATGTAGGAACAAAATGAGAGCTACAACAAAGACAGAGAAAATATAGGAAAGCTTCAAACAGAAACCATAGACATAAAGAACATAATAGCTGAATTAGAAATGCAATGGAGGGGCTCCACAGTAGAGTAGGTGCAATAGCAAACAGAATTTGAGTTGGAACCTAGGGCAGTGGAAATCACTGAGATAGACTTCCTAAAAGAAAAGAAAAAAGAAATTAAACAGTCAAACACAGTATAAGAAACTTATCATGGAAGATAAAAAAAGAACACCACTTGCATCATGAAGGTTACAAAAGGAGAAAAGAGAAAGGGGCAGATGTTTTATCTGAAGAAATAATAGCAGAGAAGTTTCCTAACCTGGGGTAGGAAGCAGACCTCAAGACCCAGGAAGCTCGAACAGTTGCAAACAAAAGAAACCTAAATAGACACAAACCAAGGCAAATTATAGTTAAAATGGCAGAAGTTAAATATAAGAGAATCTTAAAAGCAGCTAGAGAAAATCAAGTCACACACAAATGAACCGCTTAAGACTGTGTGCATTTCTCAGCAAGACCTTATAGACCAGAAGAGAATGAAATGTTATAGTCAAAGTACCGTAAGAACAGGACTTCCAGTCAAAGGCCCTCTACCCTTCTAGTCTATCACTAGAAGGAGTGATAAAGTGCTTTACAGATAAAAGTAAAGAAAGGCGTTACCACTAAAATGACCTTGTAGGAAATACTGAGGAGAATTTTATAAAATGAAAAGAAACCACATTAAAAGCATCAAGAAATAAAAAATGTAAAATTGGGAAGAGAGTAAAAATGTGAATTGTCAGAAAGAATTGAGACAAACTTACTGTCAACTTACAATACGTTATAACCATAGAAACTTATATATAAAACGCATGGCAACTTCAAAACAAAAATCCACTGAAGAAATAAATAAGAAAATAAAAAGTGAATCCAAACATAAGACAGAAGGAAGCTGTCAAAGCACAAGAGAATAGAGTAAAAGAAAATCAAAACCAAAAACACACAGAAAACAAACACAGCCTGAAAAAACACCCAGAAAACTAGTAACAAAATTGCAATAAATACTTAGATATCAATAACTACCCTAAAAGCTATTGGCGTGACCTGTCCAATCAAAAAGCACATAGTTGACTGGGTTAAAAAGCAAAACCCAACTTTCCACTGCTTACAGAAGATGCTTTTGAGCACCAAGGACAAACATCAGCTTCAAGCAAAAGGTTGGAAGATTATCCTACAATCAAATGGTAATACAAAAAAAGGCAGAGACAGCCAAACTTTTATAAGATAAAAGACTTCCAGCTGAAAAGGACAAGAGATGAGAACGAATATTATATGATGATTATGGGGTCAGTCCAGCAAGAAGATTTTCATTTATTAATATCTATGCACCAAATGAAGTAGCACCAAATCTATATATATTTATGTGTATATATATATATATATATATAAAGCAATTATTAACAGACCTTAAAGAGAGACATTGATAGCAGCACATTAAGAGTAGGAGACTTCAGCACCCCTCTAATGTTAATGAACAGGTCAACCAGACAGAATATTAACAAGGAAAAAAAAAACCTTAAAAGACAAATTAGACCATATGGGTTCAATAGGCATCTGCAGAACACTGCATTCTCCAAAAGCATATATATATATTCTTCTAAGTGCAAATAAAACATTCTCAAGGAAAGATCATAAGTAGAAACATAAAAAAGTGTCAAGGTAAAAATAGAACTTCCATGTGATCCAGCAATTCCACTCTCTAGGTATCACTCTAAAAAATATGAAAATACTAATCGGAAAGCATACATATGTCTATGTTTATTGCAGCACTATTCACAATAGCCATGACATGGAAACAACTTAAGTGCCCTCATTTGGGACCACATGAATGGAACTTGAGAGGGGTTTATGCTAAGTGAAATATATTAGGAGACAGACAAATGCTGGATGATTTCACTCATATATGAAATATACAGAAACAAAGCAAACAAATAGACATAACAAAGGAGAAACAAAGCCTTGGATTCTGACAACAACTAATTTTGCTAGAGGGTAACGGGATAGGGTGGGAGCAAAGGGTAGAGAGGGTTCAAGGGTCATTGGCGAAGTATGATTAGAGCAGTGTCAGTGGGTCTGGTGTGGTATCATACATTTCATGAAGTGTGAATTTACACTCCTAAAATGTATACAGTGTTGGAAGTCAGTGTCATCTCATTTTAAAAATACCACTAGCAATAAAGAGGGGTGTTTTATAACAATGAAGGGGTAACTAATAATTCTATGGCTATGTAACAAGACAGCCCAAAAACAATTTGAAAAAAAATCTGATACAATGGATATCCGAAATAGATAATTTAATAATAACAGGCTTCAAGAATGCTCTTTCACTAATGGAGAGAACAACTAGGCAGAAGATCAACTCTGAAACAGAGAACTTGATTAATGAAAACCAGCTAGACCAGCAGACATATAGAATAACTTACTGGACAGTGGCAGGAAACAAATTCTTAAGGCCACATGGAACATTCACCAGGATATACCATATGCTAGGACATAAAACAAATCCAAATAAGTGCAAAATGATTTACATCATTTATGATTTGTTCTCTGAGTATAATGCAATGAAATTAGCAAAGCTTAAAATAAAGAAAAATGGGCAGCAATTATGCTGAAATTAAGCAACACACTCCTAAATATCCATGGAGTCAGAGAAGGAATCACAGAATACAGTAGAAAATACTTTCGGAAGAATGAAAACAAAATCCCAACATGCATAATGTATGGGGTATGACCAAAGTAGTGCTGAGCTGCACATTCATATACTAAAGAAGAGAAAAAGAACAATAACCTAATCTTTCACTTAAGACATGGGAAAAAGACCAGACTCAGCCTAAGCAGAAAACAAAATCATAAAGGTTAGAGTAAAATAAATGAAGGCAAAAATAGCAAACTAAAAGATGGCTATTTTGAAAAAATAAATTGCAGAACCTTAGCCTTAGCTTAATGATCAAAGGGAGAAAGAAGATTCAAATTACTAATTACTAAGAGAGAAAAAGGAAGAATTAATATCAGCCTTAGAGTAATAAGCATGCTTATAGGGGAATACCATCCCTCACATTAGAAAACTTAAGATGAAATGGACAAATGCATAAAAGTGCAAATGACTTCAAATCACTCAAGATGAAGCTAAAAAATCTGAATAGGAAAAAAGAGAGACAGTCATTTTTAAACTTCTCCCTTCTAGAAGGGTAGGCCCATATGATCTCACTGGTGAATGCTATCAAATATTTAAATAAGACTTAATATCACCTCTTTACACACATTTTTTAAATTTAATTTTATATTATTATTGAGGGGATATTGCATTTTGACAATGACTCCTTTTGAGGGACACATAGTGGTATTTTTATATTTACAAATAGCATAGTAGATTTACTAACATTCCCCCTTTTTTCTCACTTACTCCTCCCTCCCCATTTTTAGTGTTGTTTAATTTATATTTATTTGTATGATGTTTATTTGCTATCATATGATGTCTGTCCTCCTTCTGGCTTATCTCGCTAAGCATAATTCTCTCCAAGTCCATCCACGCTGTTGCAAATGGCAGGATCTCTCCTTTTTGATGGCTGCGTAGTATTCCATAGTACCACATCTTATATATGTACCACATCTTCTTTATGCACTCTTCTGTTGATGAGCATTTAGGTAGTTTCCGGCACTTAGCTATTGTGAATTGTGCTGCACTGAACATGGGGGCGCATAGCTCTCTTTGGATAAGTGTTTTTATGTCATTGGGGTAAATGCCCAGTAGAGGAGTAACTGGATCATATGGAATTTCCATTCTCAATTCTCTGAGGACTCTCCATACTGCTTTCCAGAAAGGTTGCACCACTTTACATTCCCACCAACAGTGAATTAGAGTTGACTTTTCTCCACATCCTCTCCAGCACTTAATATTTCCATTGTCTGTGCTTATGTGCCTTGTATTCACCAAACCATCAGGGTCAAGTCCTTTCCACAGGATGTTCTTCCAGGGTCTTAGACTGGATCCCTATTCCCAGTGGGCCCAAGCCCCCTAGTGTTAGTGAAGTGTGCGCAGCACCTGTACGCTCCTGTTAGGGAGACTGCCTGTGACTTTTCGGTAGGAGAAGGGTGAGGCAGCAAGGAGATCAGTACTGCTTCTAACCTCTGGGGCGTGAAGACTCAGGGTTTTTTTTTTTTACAACCTCGCCTCATCTACTCTCCTGTCCTCTTCTCCAGTCACTCATCTCCATACATTTTATATGCTGTAACTTAGGTTTTTGTTTTTTAAATTCTCACCCCCACCCAGCTGAACCATGAAATTCCTGGCATCTTCTTTTGTGTTTGCTCCTTTTTTTCCCCTGCATCGGAAGCACTCACTTAGCCACTAATAAACTTTAATTCATAATTTAAAAAATTCATTTTATTGAAGGAACATTGCATCATCATATTATGTAGGTTTAAGATTTGCATTACTGTAAATCAACATCTGTATATAATGAAGTTCCCCACCACCATTTCAGTTCTTCATTCACTGTGCAATGGATCCCTTCTACCCACCTTTAAATATACAACTCTCAAATACCACCATTGCTCCATGGATTTCATTTCCCCCACAACCACCATCCCCACTCAGAGAACAGACATGACTTCTTTCCTTCAAGCACATTCTTTGTTCATTCTTTTTTTTTTTTTCTTTTTCTAAGGAAAGGTGCAGGCAGGAATGAAGGTGAGCAGCAACAGGCAGGCAGCCAGGAAAAGAGGAGGAAGAAGCACTTTATTTTTATTTAGTTGTTCACACTGTGTTCCCCTGGCCCTGGGTATTGAATCCAGGACTCTGAGATGTATGTGGAAATACTCCCAGGGTGTACTGACTGCTAGGCCACCAGGGCATGCCCTCAAGCACATTCTTCTAAGTACTTCTCTAACAGCTCTTCAATTTGCATCAGGTGCAAATATGAATATGTTGGCATGCTCTAAACCAAATGATCCTTTTCATCATCAAGCCATGACTGATGGGTCAAAGGGGGAAACGGTGCTGTACAATGGACAGATTCGGCGGTCACGTTAAACACACAGTCAAGCTTCCCCTCAACAATAGTGGAATGGCTTGACATTATGTGCTGCTGTGGGAATGAAACCTTTCCTGTATGTGATCTTCTTGCTAGATATGCTTCACCAGAAGCTGATCATAAGGAAACATTCCAATACATCCAATATAGGGGATATTCTGCAGAACTTCTAGTCTGGACTCTTCAAAAGTCAATGGAAAAGAGAGCAGTAATGGGAACCTCATATCTACTCTCAAATCTTACAACTATGAGACAGACCCAGTGAATTCAAGCCAGATCGTGACAAGCCCCGCCCACCACACCTTGAATTCAGCAAAGACTGATCTGGTGATCACATTAGTGACATGGTCAAGCTTGCCCTCAACAGAAGTGTAATGGAACTATCCCTGTTCACTGCCATGCACTAGGGGAAAGGTTGGGTTTTCTTATGACTGTAAAGCAGCTTAAAACACACATTCCTGCCATCTTTGACCATCTCCCAGAATGCAACTTCACTCTGATGTCCATTCTCTCAGTTGTTTCGTTCTGTATCACTCAGTTGCCTTTTAAGAAATACAGGTTCCTTCCTTCCCCTCCCTCCAAGTCTCTC